>CAMZMU010000103.1:15804533-16000220 GCA_947311845.1 Poa pratensis | reverse complement strand
GGCCGACGCACTGGTGCGCGCCGGCGCCGAAGGCCAGGAAGTTGCGCTTGTACGCCACGTCCTCCCTGCGCGCCTCCGAGAAGAACCGCTCCGGGTCGAACGCCTCCGCCGCCGGGAACCCCTGGAAGGACGACTCGTACACCGACGGGAACACGATGGCGCCCTTGGGCACCGTGTACCACTCCGTCAGCTGGAACGACTCGCCCGCGATGTGCGGCACCAGCGTCGCCGGGGGCCGGTAACGGACCACCTCGCGCGCCACCGCCTGCGTGTACCTCATCCCCTGTATCTTCTCGGCGGTCATCGGCTCCCCTGACTCCGGCGACCAGACCGCGGCCACCTCGGCGCGCACGCGGGCGAGCACGTCCGGGTGGGACTCGAGGGCGGAGACCGCCCAGCAGAGTGACGACGTGGACGCGTCCTGCGCCGCGAAGAGGAAGTCGAACAGGAAACCCCCGAGCTCCTCGTCATCGGTGTGCGCCGGCGGCGGCTTCCCTGCCGTCGCGGCCTCGTCTGTCTCCCGCACCGTCTCCTGCATCCAGTAGTCGACGAGGCACTCCGGTTCGCCGCCCGCTCGCATGCGCGCCTTGCTCTGCCGCGCGCAGTCCCCGAGCGTGCGCACGAGCCGCGCCACGGCCAGCCTCGCGCGCCGGAACGCGAACCCGGGCAGGTCCACGGGCATGGCCATGAGGCCGACGTTGAACAGGGCGTAATCCTTGGCGAACCTCTCCCTCGCCTTCTCGGTGAGGTACGGCCCCACAAAGACCGTCTGCGAGGTCTCCAGGTTCATGTCGCGGCACGGCACCCGTAGCGGCATGGCCTCGCCGGTGGCCGCGCTCTGGTCGAGCCACCTGCGGACGTGGGCGAGGATGACGCGCTGCTGGAGGGCGGCGTAGGTAGAGAGCGCGCGCGGCGTGAAGTTGGGCGCGATCCTGCGGCGCAGGTCCTTGTGGTCCTCGCCGAACATGTAGATGAGGTTGTGGTCGCCGAAGAGCTTCTTGCCGAACGGGTGGCCGATGAGGTGGAAGGCGTCGGGGCGGACGTTGGCGAACACGCGGTGGGAGAGCTCCGAGTCGCGGATGAAGACGATGAACCGGCCGATCAGGAAGTCGGCGGCCATCCCGGCGCCGGAGTCCCTCGCGCGCGCCGCCTGCGCGTCCCAGAAACCGGTGGGGTCGCGGACCATGTGCGCGACGCTGCCGAGGAACGGCACGACGAGGGACGGGCCGGGCAGGGGACCCTTCTTGCGGTGGTAGGACAGCTGCTCGACCAGGATATAGAGCGCGACCGCCGCCGCCAGGAACGGCGCCGCCGCGCGCAGGTCCAAGAAACCGAACTCCACCATTGTGGGTCCGCACACCCAATGCTGGCTCTCTGGGGCTACCGTGGAGCTCAAGGCTTAAACTCTCGCTAAGAGCAAGTACAATAAGGCTTAGTCAGCTGGCTATAGCATCTGCCACGTCATAAAAATCCAACGTGGATGAAAGAGAAAGTAGGAGAGAGAGGAGAGCGGGCGCTCCGCGTAGCGCCGGGCGGCAGCACTTGGCCCGAGGGATTAGAGCTTGCATGCAGCTCACATGCATGCATGTAGCTAGCTCCCGGCCCACTTTTCCATCTTTCCTCCAATCGTTCGAGTCCACAGCCTGCAACATTAATGATTACAGTAAGTCTAAGAGCAAGGTTAATAGAAGCGCCGGCAGCCGGCGCTATCCCAACTCCACGTCACTAAAAAGTCATCATAACGCCAGCTCCATATAATAGGTTGGCTATAGTATGGCTGTTAGATTTGCTTGATTAAACATTTAAGTACTATACTTTAATCGGGAGGGGATGCACATGATAGGTAGAAAAGTGCTAGCGTCGGCCTAGCGCTAGCAGCGTTGGCTGTAAGCCAGCTGCTGCTGCTCGTACTGCGTGCTGCAGCGGGCGCTCCTGCAATCGCCCGCTCCACTCTCTCTCCAGCTTTCTCTCTCTGCCACATATGATTTTAGTGACGTGGTGATTGCTATAGCCCGCTGAGTCAGCCTTATTGTACTTGCTCTAATAGCCAGCTTAACAGCTAACCCATTATATCTCTCTGGCTATATGACGGGCGATAGGTGACATGGCACGGCTATAGAGCCGGCAGCGGGCTCTCTTATTATCCTTGCTCTAACCTGTACACAAGCAACACGAGTATTGTTATGGGATTGGACCATGAGGGAAGGCATATTTAAGCCATGCGTGCAAGGAGAGGGAAGAAAGGTTGGGTGGGGGCATTGGTGGTCAAAGGCTGGCTTGGCTTGGATGGCCCTGGGAAAACGAAAGGAGGCGGCCGTGTTGGGCTGGCTGCACTGCACGGGCAGGCTCGGGCGGATTGGCTCATGGCTGCTGCGCGCCGTGGAAGAAACGAGGTGAAGCAAGCGGAAGACGCTGGGGAAAGCGTGGCCTCGTCTTCTTTCTTGTGCCTTGTGGATGGATGGATTGGGTTTATTCACGGAAAGGGGACAGGGAAGTACGAATCCCGGAGGTAGGTGGCGGCGACAGGGATGGACTCCGCACACTGGCAGCCAGATAGCCGGTTTTTGAAAAGTCCGGCGTTGCCGCCGGAAAGTTCACCAAAGACTCAACCTTGTTTCTACACGAGGATGCGTCTAGACGACACATGGAAATGTGGAATGGAAGTCATATTCGACAAAGGAAAAGACCAAGGAAAAAAATAGCGCACTACAGAAATATAGCACCGGCCTTAAAATATGCTATTTCGCGCTATAGCGTGCTATTAGCGAGACATTGTACACTGATCTATTTAGCGGGACCATTTCTAGGACGCTATAGCGTGCTATTAGCGGGGATATATAGCGCTGTTTTTTCAGTGGAAAAGACACGCCGTGCAAATGTAACTCAAAAGTCGATTGACTCTAACGAAAAAACTTCCTCTCGTCGGATATTCAAGGTGAGATGGTTAAATTGGACCAAGGCGTAATCCTAGCTCGAAAATCATTCATGCTATGTTTGGTTGTTGGAAAGATGGCCTCGGAATTGGAAATCTGGAATTTCTCGGTTGATTCCACTGTTTGGGCTGGTCAAGGAATTGAGGTATGAAAACGCGACGCAGTTCTGAGCGAGGCCCTCCCTTCACAACGAAACAGCATAATTCGAATTAGAGCTCATTTCCTTTCCATCATGGAAATGGAATTGCTGGTCCAATTCAATTCCAAGCAAACTCTCCTACATCCAAACAGAGCGTCAGAGAAATCCCGAAGACATTAGGCCTCAGGATGTAAGTGCCTCATCCAACGGACGATGTGGGCGCAGCTGCTTTGTCCACATATCAGTTAAGTGGATTTTGTGGCAGTCGCTTAATTCGCTTGTGCGGTTTAAATGGCGTCGCGACGCCACAGAGGTCTCTCTCACAAGTCGTGTGTGACGCGTCGCAAGCGCTACTCTCTCGTGTAGCATCACGACGTCTCTGAAACTTTGATACCCTCACGGCGTAGACTGGGCCCCATAGGACGGCCCGACGCGAGGACTTGGTGTACAAGAAGGACAAGATGCCTCCTCAATTTGGAGTACAAGACAAGCTAATATTACTAGTCGAAATTCCTATGATACAAATGTAACCGACCCGGATCGGATCTAGATTAGTCATATCAATCTTTAAACCGACTCAGCCATTGTTAACCCTAATACCCATAAGTGTATATAGGGCTGGGAGGGGGCGTGTTGAGTTGTATGCACACAACATCATGTCATCTCTCCACAAATGAGCTTCATCTTCAACCCTCACCACACCATCACCATACTGCCTCTCGAGATTGTCTCTCGAGATCGTAATTGATCGATCATAAGAAATAGAAGCAGCCACAAAATTATAGTAGGGTTTTCATAAAATTCTACGAGATGCTCGAACCTGTATAAACCTTTGTTATGTGTATGAGTGCTACCATCGGGATGCATTAGGCTCATCGACCCCCTCTATCTATTGTCAGTAAAATATCTCGACAGAACTCGTCAATCCCCACCATAGATAGGGAGTAATCCATCTCCTGGACCATTTTGTGGCAGTACGTAGGTTCACCATGGCTCTCTATATACTACCATTTGTTTAGACCGTATGAGATTCCTTACATACATGATTAGACATTCTCTAGCTATGTAATTTTTAAGGTGGATCCTTTCTTTATAAGATGATGTATTCAGATGTGATCTTACTTCATATTGATTCTATCCGCACACTCATGTGGTTCGTAGATTATACAAGTCAACCACAAGGTGCTACCCTGGGGAGAGATAAACCAAAGAAAAGCCAATTAAGTGGATTTAACAGACACACAAGATTTATTGTTTATTGTTCGAAACAGTCCAGCTGGAAGCTTTTCCGTGTACTGTTCAAATCCTCCAAAAACTAAGTATTCATTTGTCTCGCACGCGACATAATAAGATCGAGGATGTTGATCCTGTACAATGTTTTTGCTTGGTCCATCGTCTCAGCGGCGCATACATACGCCGTGCATGACAACCAACCAACGCCGACAAAGCTCCAACGGATTGGCACCACGTGCTGCCATGCGTGGCCACACCACATGCGTGTTCCCGGCCATTAGCCATAGACCATAGCGCAGGTTTTCGCCGGGAAGAGGAATACTCCGGCAGACGTTTGGTCAAACGAGGCGGAGCAGCGCGGCAGCGGCGGCGGCAGCAGTGATGGCAGCAATCGCCGTCAGACGGCTGGCTAGCTGGTTGGCTGGTTAAACGGTCGCTGATCCCTGTAGACAGTGGCAAACTTGATCTTGGCGCGGGTCGCGTGGGATTCCCGACGGCGATGGTCGTTTTCGGACGTTCAATTTCGCGTAGAATAGAAGGTTCCCCTTTGGCGTTGAGACCAGCCAGCCGAACGTTCTGGAGCGGCCGGCGGATTGAGGTGAAGCGGTCAGAGCGTTGAAATACTAGAAGTTCAGTCTTGTTCGTTCCACCTGTCATGCATGACCTACGTGGCTACGTTCATCCATATCCTCCAAAACGGGTCAAAGCGTACCATCGTCATCTCTCTCGTGTAATTTTATAAAACTTGCTTGATAGTTTACTCGATTTTGTTTTTCTTAAGGATAGCTGCCTGTTTCTTGGCTTAGTTTGCTCCAAAACGGGTCAAACGTGCTAGCATCATGACTTGTGTGATTCTATAACAGGCTTAGTAGTTTAGTCCATTGTGTTTTTCTGAAGGATCGGGTTTTTTTAGGAGAAAAAGGAAATGGCGCCTGATGATGCTTGGGGGCTGCTGCTACCGACGAGACGACGATGACATGGCACGGCGGGGTTCCGACTTCCGCGCGGCGGCATGCGTGATCATATAGCAGAGCTGGCATGAATGTGTCTGCCTGTGTGGCAGACGCATGCGCCAATAGATCATCGTTCACAGCTTCAAGCTAGCACACGTACGTACCAACACGAGCTCTGCTCTGCCGCTTCCATCGGCTCAGGCCGGGGCCTCATCCAGTGGGGTATATATCTTTTTTACTACGGCCCGATTCAAAGTGTCGGACGTGGGTCAATTCCTTTTTACTAAATGGACTTTAAGCTAACCTTCAGCTAATTATGCACATTCAAAAAACTTTTAGCCACGTATGGCCCTTTTCAAAAAACGCCATAAGTTTAGTCGTTCTGAAAATATTATCAGAAAACATCATACACTTAGATGTATCCCGAGGCTGAGAAACGTAAGAAATTACAAGTCATTTAAGATAAGCCAAATGATTTAGAATTTTTTTGCCTTCTTCCGGACTAGGATAAGCCAAAGTATATGGTGTTATCTGAAATGCTCAGAGATTTCAAGACGTCTAAGCGCATGGCATTTTAGGGAAAGAGCCATATGATTTCAAGACGTCTAGCTTTTCTTTTCTGCTGTCGTGTTTGCACCACTGCAAGCAGCCCAAGATCAACCGGATGCATCGTCAGGGTGACGACACGGTAATAGGCAAAGCATCGCACGATAGAAACTACTCACTCCGTTCCGAAATATAAGTCGCTGGGAGGATTTTCCGACAACACTCAAATCAACCAAATGACCTGTCTGCCCCTGCTTAATCGCTAATATTACAAGCAATGCCACCCCGAAGTGAAAATGCTTCGCGAGCGGAAAAGAAAATTTGAATTCCAGATCGGGATCGGAACATCGCCCAGCGCCTGGAGCCAGCTCCTCTACGCCTAGAGCTAGGATCGCCACCAGCCAGGAATCTCGCTGGCCCAGCGCCTGGAGCTGGGATCGCCGCTGGGCAGGAACCTCACTGGGCCAGCGCCTCCGCCGTACTCCTCCGCCGTACTCGCCCCAGAGCTACAGAGCCCCAGGTCGTAGCTGGTGCTCCAGCTTGCCTCCGCCGTACTCCTCCGCCGTAGATCCTCATGCCCCAGGTCATCAGCACACGAAGCACCTCGCCCAAGATCTACTGGCCATCTACTTCTCCTCACCAGCAGCTGGAGCAGCACCGCCCAGGATCTGTAGGTGTCCCAGGCGCCCAGTTCATCGCCAGCACCGGGCAGGCACGGCCAGTTCGTCGGCAGCACCCGGCAGGCACGGCCAGTTCGTCGCCAGCACCCGGTAGGCACCTCGCCCAGGTTCTACAGGTGCAGGTGCCCAATTCGTCGCCAAGCTGCTTCTCCTCTCCTTCCCTGCAAGGATTCAAAGCATTCAAAGCAGTAAGGATTCAAAGCAGCAAGTAATCGGAGGAGCAGCAAGTAATTGGAGCAGCAGGTTGCCAAGTCCTAACGACAATTGGGAACATCCAGAACAGAGAAGCATCCACATCAGAGAAGCATCCACAAGAGAGAAGCATCCACAGGGCAGCAGTATGGTGATCCCAAACCTAAACATGACTCCACCTTTAGAAGAAGATGCTATAGAGGAACCTGTAGAAGATGCAAATGTAGAGGACCCTGTAGAAGATGCAGGTATTTTAACTAATGCAAGCAAAGTTACAATTACTGAACCTATATCATGCGTCATGCATGTACTCCACCATAATGCAATGCAAACAACTTAGTACTCCAGGAAACAACATGACTACTCTAAAAATTGTACTAGGAGTACAGCATGCAAGAAGAAGAAAATATCATGACTACTCTAAAAAGGAGCAAGCAAGCAAGTTATTTACTGCTGCTAGCACTTGCTAACAGAGAGAGGAAGCATTGCACAAGGAAAATTAACAGAGACAAAGTTACTGCAATACTCTGAAAAACCCTAGAAATTACTGCAAGTTTTCAAGTGCTCACTGAATTTTTACAAATTTTACAGTTGGTTTACAGTGGAGTGGCAAGTGTAAATTGGTCCCAAGAGATTATGCAACACAATATTGCAAGATTAAGAATTATTGCAATACAGTGGAGTACACAAGTGTTCACTGAATTTTACTCAAGTATCACAAGTGTTCACTTAATGTTTACTCCGAATACAGTGGAGTACAACATTGCAAATACACCAAATAATTTTCATGCCAATGGAGTATTTCAAATATGTACTTCTGCTGTTGCAGAGAAAATGGTACTAAGTTGTTTCCTGGAGTACTAAACATTCATGAAACTTACAAGCTTACCTGAAGGAGGACATGTTGATGAAGAAGGTGATATAAACATGGAAGATGAGGGCATGGCTCACGGTGAAGTTGCAGGCGGTGAGCACAAGTTCTGCTTGTAATCATACCAACATTTTAATCAAGCATTTTATAAACCTGCATGAAAACAACTCTGTAGTTTATAAACCTGATGAACAGCGCAGGAATAGCACAAGTTCTGCTTGTAATCATAGCTACTCCATAACAAAGAAATTAAGCAAGAAATAACACAGGAATAGCACTAAAGCAAGCAAACAAGTCATGTTCAGCATCCAGCAACCAAGTTTTAATTTGTTTTTTGGTTTTAAATTTTTTTGTAGGTGCGCAACAAGTAAAGAAGACAAGGAAAACACTCAATGATACTCAGAAATATGCTGCTTATGTAGCTATGCATGCAGTGTGTATGAGCAGAGGTGGAAAGCTTGAGAACGATGACAAGAAGAACTTAGCAAATTATTTTGAGGTCCATGTTCGAACCATACAGAGGATTTGGCAGCGGGCTATGAAGCAGATTGCCGAAGTTTTGCCAGTGGACGTTTCAAACAACAAAAAGGGCAGGTGTGGCAGGAAGCCAATAGAAATTGATCTATCAAGAATCCCCACTATCCCACTAAACAGGAGGTCAACCATTAGATCCCTGGCTTGGCAGCTTGGTTGCAATCCTACGACATTGTACAAAATTTGAGATGAATCTAATCCGAAGACACTCAAATGCCCTAAAACTTGCACTGACAGAGAAGCATAAGAAAAACAGGGCGCAGTTTTGCCTAGGCGTGATTGATGAGGATACAATTGATACTGCAGACCCACTTTTCAACGACATGTACAAAATTGTGCATGTTGACGAAAAATGGTTCAATATGACCAAAATTAACCCGACCTACTACTTGCTGCCTGATGAACCAGATCCTATAAGGCCACTACCTAGCAGTTGCATAGGAAAAGTCATGTTTCTCACCGCGGTTGCTCGACCTAGGTATGACAGTGAGGGCAACATGACATTTGATGGGAAGATAGGCATGTGGCCATTCGTGCAAGAGATACCGGCGCAAAGAAGAAGTGAAAATAGGGAGAGAGGGACCTTGGAGACGAAGAACTTGAGAGTAACGAGGAAAGTGATGAGAGAGTACTTTACTGAGAAGCTTTTGCCGGCAATAGAAGCTGTTTGGCCTCAAGAAGATGTGGGGCAGACCATTTTTATCCAGCAGGATAATGCGAAGCCGCATATTTTGCCCGACGACCCAGCATTCGCAGAAGCTGTGGCCAATACAGAACTAAAAATCAAGCTGATGCAGCAGCCAGCAAATAGTCCAGACTTGAATGTCCTGGATCTAGGCTTTTTTAGATCAATACAGTCTCTAACTAATTGGCTCAGCACTAAAACTCTCAAGGAGTTTATTAAAGGTGTTCAGGCAGAATTTGCAGCTTATGAATCATCAAAGCTGAACAGAATCTTCCTAAGTTTAATGTCTGTCATGGCTGAGATCATGAACAACGCCGGAGGAAATGAGTACAAGCAAACTCATGCAAACAAGGATAGGTTTGAAAGGTTAGGGTCAGCTACCCAAAAGGCTGCGTTGCCCTCCTGAGGTTATTGCATATGCTCTTAACTTTCTAGGCCAAGGTGCTGCCTAAACAAGTATGTATGTTGTTGCCTAAACAAGTATGTATGTTATTGCCTAAACAAGTCTGTAAGTTATTGCCTTAAAAATCTGTATGTTATTGCCTAAACAAGTATGTAAGTTAATGTTTGTGTGTTGGAGTAGTACTGTTTGTGTGTTTATAATGTTTGTGTTGGAGTACAAGAATAATGTTTGTGTGTTTATAATGTTTGTGTTGGAGTGCAAGCAGTGCGAGCTTGTTCAGTACAGCAGCTTATGATCTGTGCAAGCACTTCACTACTGCTACAAGTAATACAGATAAGAGTACAAGAAGTGCAAGTGTATTTCAGATTTTCAGTTAATACTTGGAGCAGATAAGAGTACAAGAAAAAGTAATGGAGCAACACTGATACCCCTAATGGAGCAGTACATATACTCCAAGCAAAGCAAGAACTAGTGTGAAAGCAAGCAAGCATCGCTGCACCTAAATTCATGCAAGCAAGAACTACTGAAAAAGCAAGCAAAAACAATCCTAATGGAGTACTACTAATGGAGTACTCAATTAACATCAATTGCTACTCCTCATTCGGGACAGCTACTGCTCATTCGGGACACCTACTGCAAGTTCTCAATGTTCTAAACATACTGCAAGTTCTAAAATTACAGTACAATTCAGTACTGCAAGCACTTGCTATTGGTGCTAGCAAGACTTGCTTGCAGCAGTAAGAGTACGGCAAATACTGCAATTGACAATTTACTCCAAGTTCAGTTAAATTCAGTTAACACTTGTTATCAAATTTGAGTTTATCATTCGCCATGGAGTACATGAGCAACTAGCTCCAGCAGCAAGCAAATCATTCAGTACCTAATCAAGCAGGACAGCTACTGCAAATCATTCTCAGTGCAGGCCGTCCCCACGACCAGTGCAGGTGAGGGCAGAGGAAAGAACGCGTACCTTGCCGGAGAGCGTAGCAGGTCACGGGCGCAGGTGAGGAAGACCGGGCGCAAGTGAGGGAGGCCACGGGCGCGACGAAGAACTCAAGCGCGTTCGCCTCCATGGTGTCATCGGAGAGCGCGACGCAGAGGTCGACGAGCTCCTCGACGGCGGCGTCGAGCTCCTCGCGCAGGGCCGTGGGGGCGAGCAGCTTGACCTACCAGGCGGCCAGATCCGGCGCGTAGAGGTGGCGCACGACGGCGTCCACGGCGTCCCTGTCCGGAAGACGACGGGTTGGTCGGAGGAGGGCGGCTTCCAGGCGACGCCGCGGTCGTGGATTTGGAGCAGGCGGTGGCGTTGTGGATAAAAATCCAATCTTTGACCTTCGGGTTGAGGTTGCGTGTGGTGGGGAGAAATTGGGTTGCCGGGTGCGAGAAATTTGAGCGCGGGTGGTGGGGAGCAAGGCGGCAAGGGGGAGACGACGGCGGCGACGGGCTGGCGACGGGCCGGTGACGGGATGGAGAAGGCGACGGCGCCGACGGGATCCAGCGAGCGAGAGGAGAGAGAGCGGTGCGAGGGAGAGAGAGCGGTCGCGTGTGAGGGAGAGAGCGGTCGCGGTGGGAGGGCAAACTTGGAAAACACAAAAATCTCGTAACGTGCCAGATTTTTGCCTACGAACATGGTGCGACTTATATTTCGAAACGAAGGGAGTAACTGGGTTCGCCCTAACGTCCAGCCACGGGCGTACATATTCAGCTTTCCCCTCGCACGTGCACGTACCCATGCATGTACGATCCGTGCAATACATGGCCATAGGGGTTCCGAAATGGACAAGACCTACGTATTGCTCAAGGATCACAAAATGTAGAAACACGGATGAACCGTCTAATAAATTAAATAAAAAAATGACACGACCACTCATCATCGTGTGAGTCGATTATCATGCCTTCAGCCACGCCGGTTGTATAAATCCCGTGTAATCCTTTTCGTACGGTTGCACCTGATACCCAACGTCGGGCGGTTCACATATGGCGAGTGGCGGACCTAGGATATTTTGAAGCCCGGGCAAACAGTAGATTTAAGGGCATATAATGATATTTTTTAGGCTGGCAAACAGTAAATATGGTACAAATACACTACGTCGGTCGGCCAGAAGCCCGGGCAAGCGCCGGGCAATAGGGGGAGCTCTTCATTTGTAAAAAACAAGGTCATTACCAACATTCCATATAGCCCAACGCAAGACGGAAACGCTCCACGCAAATGTGGACTTTATCATTTATATCAATGTCATTAAGCCAACTGTCGGACATATGCGAAATAGATCAGTTTGGTGGTGATAGACCCAACGCCATATGTACCATGCGCAATTTAATTTTTGCAAAGGGACACTCAAGAAACAAGTGTTGTATCGATTCATTTTTGGTAGAAAAACTACACCTCTCACTATCCTGCTAGTTTCTCTTTGCTAAGTTGTCCTTTGTTAACAAAACTTTGCGATGAAGAAAGCACATGAATATTCTAATTTTCGGTGGAGCCTTTGTTCTCCAGATATATTTTCAGAAAAACCTAGTGCGCCCGTTCGTACGTAAGGTCAAGATGCATCCATTTGACCGTGAATCTATCTGTGGATGTTCAACTTCCATACGAACTTTCCGAGAGTATCCGTGCTTGTAATGGATGGTTTGCGTGCTCAGTGACGTTCGTCCGCTGGTCAATTTGTCGTAGATCATGTTCGCAGGCTTGCAGTTGACGACGGACGGTCTCGTTGCGCGTACGCTCGTTAGTCAGACAAATAGGTCGTCGAGGCAGCATCACCATCACGTTTCTCACATGCGCATCAGTTATTTTTTTATTTTTTGAGGGAATGCCTAGCAAAAAACTGCCCATTAGTCTATGGGCTTTTGCGTACGAGCTTTCGAAATTATCCACTAGATCAAGTCCACCATGTTCGCTGCTTTGCTTCAGACCACAAGAATCCAGTACTATTGGCCCGGTCCAAGAAGGTAAGGAGGTTTCCTTGCATGTTTCTATTTGCTCTTACTTTTCTGTTTTTGCTGTTTTTCTTTTCTTGTTTCCCCTTTCGCGTTGAAACCAGCCGAACGTTCTGGAGCGTCCGGCAGCTTGAGGTGAAGTAGTCAGAGCGTTGAAAATACTAGAGTTGAGTCTTGTTCGTTCCATCTGCATGAGGCATGACTCATGACCCTCCTTCATCCATATCCTCCAAAAACGGGTCAAGTGTACCGTCATCATCGCTTGTGTAATTTTAAAACTGGCTTAGTTCATTCGATTTTGTTTCTCTTAGGATAGCTATTTGTTTTTTCATCGAAAAGAAAGCGAAACCTAGTTTTTTTTTCGAGAACAATCTGGATCAAAAGAGCGTTGAAATACTAGAGTTCAGTCATGTTCGCTCCATCTGTCATGCATGACCCTACCTTCATCCGGACGCAGATTCGATGACTTACCGAAGCTAAGTATCTCCATGAATTAGTCTACTCCTTTCTCGTCCGTTTTAGATCTGACGTATAAGATTGTCTTATATTTAAATATTAAAATAAAAAAATGTTTGTAAAAATTGTAAAAATCTAGTAAATCGTAATTGTTTTTGGTGCGTATTCTAGGAAAGTTTATCCCACTTTGATTGATGGTTTGCGAATAAATAGCTTTTTTATGTTTCTCAGCTGAAAAAAATATTTATTCACAAACCGTTGGCCCAAATGAGATGAACTTTTCAAGAATAATGATAAAACATGTACAGTATGATTTACTTTTCAAAAGAAATTGAATAGTTTTTATTTCAAACTTCTTGAGACAATATTGTACATCAGTAACAGATGGCTGATGAATAGGCTAAGTCACGGAGACTTAGCTTCGGCAAGTCACCAAAGCTGCGTCCACCTCATCCATATCCTCCAAGACGGGTCAAACGTACCGTCGTCATCACTTGCGTAGTTTTAAAACTTTGCTCCGTTTACTCGATTTTGGTTTTCTCAAGGATAGCTGTTTATTTATTCAGAGAAAAGAAGCTGACACCTGGTGATTTGGGGCTGCTGCTATGTGAAACCGTGACGAGACGATGAGATGACACGGCGGCACGCGGGATCACGGAGCAGAGCTGGCATGAATATCTGCCCCTCACTAATAGGAAAAGGGTTATAGCGAGGTTGGCATTCTGTGGCGCATGGATGCTCGTGCGCCACAGACATTTCCGACTTTCTATGGCGCATCTTTTGCCCATGCGCCACAGAAACTCAACTTTCTGTGGCGCATGTCCACAGATGCGCCACAGAAAGCTAGACTTCTGTGGCGCATGAGACACCATGCGCCACAGAATTTCTGTGGGTCCCACGTGCAATCATTGGGCCAAGATCCATCTGGGGACATTCTGTGGCGCACCGTGGTTGGTGCGCCACAGAAACTCAACTTTCTGTGGCGCATGCTGTTGGATGCGCCACAGAAAGTTGGGTTTCTGTGGCGCACCAGCGACGGTGCGCCACAGAATGTTCCGCCACAGAAAGTTGGGTTTCTGTGGCGCACCAGCGCGGTGCGCCACAAAATGTTCACTTTCTGTGGCGCATCGAACACCATGCGCCACAGAAAGTTGGCCCAGATCTACAAAAAGGTGGCACCACCCTTTCCCATGCATGTGACCTTCTTCATCCTCCCATCTAGCTCGAGCTCCTCCTCTCTCCCATGCCATTTTGACCATCCTATTCTCCATTATTTGTTATTAAACCTATTTATTTGATATATAATTGGTGAGGGCTTGGGGAGAGCCTCCATATATATTCTCCTCCTCTCTTTTTGTCCACTATTTTCTCTCCATCACCACACACTCTCTCTCATCGATCACGGTCACGTCTCGGCAACGGATCTAGATCTACTAGGTGGGTATTGTTGGATGGATGTTTGTTAAAGGCATGAGAAACTTGTCGGCGGGCGATTGTGTGTGTGGTTTGCATGAAGCAAACTATTGTTGAACGGATCTATGCATGAAACTTGTGTGTGTGGTTTGCATGAATCTTTGCATGTTGTTGCTTGCGCCGGCGTGGTGCATGGATGTTTGCCGAAATGTTGATTCATTTCCATTTCGGTAAATTTTTGCACCACATATGTCCTACTTTTAGGGGAAGTCATGCCGAATTTTTTCGTCGAACATTTCCGACTTTCCGACTTCCCGCATGAGAAGCTTGTATGTGTGTGTGTGCATGTTGCGGTTAATTAATTCTAATTAATAACACATACTCTATATGTATACCGCGTAGGCGACCATGGTCATCAAGATGAGCTCCAATCGAATCAACAACTACAAGGAAGAAGCGAAGGCGGAAATGATCGGTGCAACGGGCGCCAGATACGATGTCCGTGTAGAAGTTGCAAATTTGTGAGATGGATCGACCCTGATTCCGGACAATTGGAGGAACACCTGCTCAGGCGCGGTTTCATGGAAGGCTTCAACCAAGCGCCGACAGCAAATGTTGCGCCTGAAGACGAGGGCGGGCAAGATGATCGTGACGAAGGAGATGCCGACAGACATGGTCATGATGGTGGTGGAGAAGACGCGAACACGCCGCAGAGCTCGCTAATGTCGGCCTTGATGGAGTCTCATGTTCAAGAACTGCTCCTCAAGAACGCGAGCACCGTTAGAGAGAAAGCCAAGCTGGCGCAAATGGAGATAGACGGGAAGACTCCGTTGTATCCTGGGTGCCGGCCACAGGATACGCGCTTGCAAGTAACGCTTGATGCTCTGGAGATGAAGTCGGGAAACAAATGGACCGACGCGAGCTTCAACAAGAACATGCAATTCTTCACGAGCGTCTTCCCGAGGGGAACACATTGCCAACTAGTATCGAGGAGGCCAAGAAAGTCGTTTGCCCTCTTGACCTACCGCACGTTAAATACCACGCCTGCATCAATGATTGCGCAATTTATCGGGGCGAGTACGAGGACAGAACCACATGTCCGGTGTGCGGCCAAGGACGGTACAAGAGCCGTGGGAAGAAAGTTCCTCGAAAAGTGGTATGGTACTTTCCTATCACTCCCCGTCTGCAGCGGTACTTCGTGGACCCTAAGGAAGCAAAGCTCATGCAATGGCACGCGGAAAGGGAGAAGCCCGAAGAAGATCCGGAGAAGGGCAGGATCCTTACACACCCTTCAGACGCTAGCCAGTGGCAAGAGTTGGACGCCGTCGGAAATTTCGGAGGCGACGCAAGGAACGTCAGGCTCGGTATGAGCACCGATGGACTCAATCCGTTCGGCAACCAGAGTAGCACGCATAGCACCTGGCCCGTGTTTGTATGGCCTTACAACCTTCCCCCGTGGTTGTGCACGAAGCAAAGGTACATACACATGAGTATTCTCATTCAGGGGCCGAAACAAGCAGGTGTCCACATACATCTGTATCTCGCGCTGTTGAAAGAGGAGTTAGCCACGTTGTGGGAGACGCCAGCCCGTACGTGGGATGCCTACACTGGAGATTATTTCGACATGAGAGCCGCGTTGCTCACGACGGTGCAGGACTATCCTGGTTGCTCATATGTATCGGCCCAGGTAGGCCACGGATTCTGCGCATGTGTCAGGTGCATGGATAAGACCCCGCATCTCCAGCTACCAAGGAATCCCGGGTCTTCGAAAACCGTGTACCCAGGGGCTCGAAGGTGGCTTCGCATGGATCACCCGTGGAGAAAACGCGGTGACCTGTTCAATGGTAAGGACGAGATCGAAGGAGCCCCGAGCCCGAGGAGCGGCACAGAAATCGACGAGCTGTTGAAAAATTGGGAGGAGTGCCCCGCGCCGGGAAAGAAACGACCGAAGGTAGATCCGCTGCTGGGTGTATGGAAAGCGAGGTCTGTTTTCCACGACTTGGAGTACTGGAAGGTCCTCAAGACGCCACATAGCCTCGATATGATGCACATTACGAAGAATGTCACCGAGGCTCTGCTTGGCACTCTTTCCAACATGCCGGAAAAGACCAAGGATGGGACGAAAGCAAGATACGATCTGAAATGGCTTGGTGTCAGGAAAGATCTTCAGGCTCCCGATAGCGATGACGATGATGATGATGATGATCAGACGGAAGGGACTCAAGGTCGCCGCAAAAGGGTAAAGAAGAACACTGTGGTGCTTCCCGCTACGTGCTTCACTATGAGTCCGGAGGAGCTCGAGCAATTCTACATGTGTCTCCTAGGAGTCAAATTTCCTCATGGTTACGCGGGGCAGATAAGCAGATATCTGGACGGAACAAAGAAGAGGTTTAGCGGGATGAAGTCTCACGACTGTCACGTGCTGTTGACGCAGATACTTCCCGTTGCGATTCGAGGGATAATGGACGAGCACGTCCGTGATACGCTGCTTGCCCTTTGCAACTTTTTCGACGTCATCAACAGGAAGTCGATCGGCGTGAAGCAGCTCGACAGGCTAGAGGAAGAGATCGTGCTGATACTATGCGAGCTCGAGATTTACTTCCCGCCAGCATTCTTTGATATCTGCGTGCATCTCCTTCTCCATGTCGTTGATGACATCAGGCAGCTCGGGCCAACGTTCATGCACTACATGATGCCGTTCGAAAGGATGAACGGTGTCATGAAAGGATACGTCCGCAACAGGTCCCATCCAGACGCAAGCATGGCCAAGGGCTTTCTAACCTACGAGTGCATCTCCTTCTGCCAGAATTATCTAAGCACCGAGAACCAGGATGTTGGTCTCCCCACGAGGAAACACTTCGGCAGGCTCAATGGATATGGTCACCGAGAGGGCACCAGCTCAACCTTTGTCAGCATGCAGGGTCGAAAGGACGACTTCGACAGGGCTCACCGGGTCGCGCTACAACACTTACAATTGATCGAAACTTGGGTGGAACAGCACAAATGCTTACTCGAGCAACATTACATCAAACTGGGCCGGCCGAGGAAGAAGGGAGACGTAACCAGAGCGCACAACTCTAGCTTCACGCGTTGGTTCAAGCAAAAGCAACTGGAGCTAGCAAAGAACAAAGCACCATCTACGGAAGATGAAAGACTCATATTCTCCTTATCACGGGGTCCCTCGCACAACGTAAAGACCTATCAGGCGTACGACATCAACGGCTACAGATTCTACACCGAGGAAAAGGACAAGAAGTCGGAATATCAAAACTCAGGAGTAACTATGCTATCCTACGGCGATGAGGAGGCTACTGTCAAGGAAAGATACTTCGGAAGGATTGAGGACATATGGGAGCTCAACTACTGTGGAGAGTTGGTGCCAATGTTCCGTGTAAGATGGGCCAAGGACGTCGTCAAAGAAGGCCGGTATTTCACCACCATGGTAATACCCGATGCCAAATCGAAGAACGCCTCCGCGAAAAATGAGCCATGGGTACTCGCTAGCCAAGTTGAGCAATGCTTCTTCATTACCGACCCGTCAAAGCCTAGCCGTGTTGTCGTGAGGAGGGGCAAGAGGAGCATCATCGGAATGGAAGGAGGCGCCACCGAGCAAGACTTGGACAACGAGCCAAAGATCGAGGAGGAATTCGACAAGTTCTTCGACATGCCTACTACTAGTACACAAAGAAGGAAGACCTCCCTACCTACCAAAGGTTGTCCGTTCACGCGAAGAAATCTCAAGGTCACCGGCCTAAAGTTTTCAACCGCGAAGAAGGGAAAGAAGAGAATCTAGCTCGCGGAACCGAGACGAAGAAGAGACTTTTTTGGTGTATTTAATTTGTGTGTGTGTGTGTGAGACAATGCAATGCAAGCATATATATGTATGAGACATTGTGTGTGAGACCATGCAAGACCATATATATGTATTCAATGAATTCAATATGTACCAAAGACATTAATTATGTGTAGTTTTTGAACCAAATTTAACCAAAAATATTTGAAAAGAAAAAAAAGTGAGCAGCCAGGATTCGAACCTGGCTTGCCCAGGTAATTGAAGTGGTTGGAACCACTGGGCTGTGGTGTGTGTTTGTGTTATGATACAGCAGCACAGCTTTTTATTTTATAGACCAGCTATTTCTGTGGCGCATCCACCCAAACGATGCGTCACAGAAATCCTGGGAATTCTGTGGCGCATCCCTCAAGAGGTGCGTCACAGAAATGTTGGGCACCCACTTACATGTGGGCCCTCCCCGCGCTGCCTCTTCCTTCCCCAATTTCGCTACTTGAAACCGCTCCCGCACGCGCTCTCGTCCCCGACGCCGGCGACCTCCCCTGCGCCCGACGCCGCCGCAACTCGCCGCCCACCCTGCGCGCGGCCCGCCCTCGTCGCCGGCGACCTCCCCTGCGCCCCGGCCGCCCCCGCCCGAGCCGCGCCGCACACCGCGCCCGGCGACCTCCCCTGCGTCGTCGTCGCCCACGCCGCTCCCTCTGCCGTCGTCGCCCGCGGCGCGCCCGGCAACCTCCCCTGCGCCCACGGCCATCCCCTCCCTCCCCCTCCCCTTCCCTGCCCGGTGAGCTTCCCCTCTCTTCCTCCTCCTTCCCCTCCCAAAACCTGCACGCAACGTGTTCGACAAAAATCCTAGCAAGGATCAGTGCACATGAGCAGAACCATCTCTTGTTGTAATACATGTGTCACGGTCCTCTCTTAGTATTACTCGACTAGTTCATATAGAATTGGGGATTCGGGAGAGGAATAAGGAGGTTCGAGAGGAGACAGAAGCACAAAGGGGTTCAGGAAGAGAACATGCAGTTTGCTATTACAATCATGATGCCCAGATTGGCACGGCAGCCTTCCATATATCGCTCCTCACTTCCTGTATTGGCGATGCCAGCTAGGATTCGTCCATCTCAGCAAGTCTTGGTCGATGACGGTCTTGTGCTCCTTCTAGCCACTTGTATGCCGCCACCTGTCAGTCAGTGTGCCTGACAACATGTTTTGAATGTGCCCATATTCTGATATGTGGATCGCATCTTGATTTATAGGGTCAGTAGAACACGTAGCTTTTAACTGATTTCTAGTCACAACATGTATAGTGCTGCTGTTAGCTTCAAACTGACGAAATTTGATGAGATAGAGGATACGACCATGGCACTGGTAGACGATATCCTAGTTTGATTAGGTCTTGGAAACGCATGAGCAGATGCACCTATTGTTCACATCATATGGCTGTATTTTGGAAACACATGACAAATATCTACTTTTTTTAAGACTTTGAAGTGCATGTTGAATATGGTTTTGCTGAATGAAATGTCGTGAAATTCCACCATATGGCTTGTGTTGTTTGCTTGCTTGCTATTAGTTGCTTGCTGTTAGTTTAGTGCTAGCTAGGTTCCAATAATTAGCCCTCTGTTTTTTGTTGATGAATAAGCTATTCTTTTATGTTAGCTTGCTGCCACTAGAGACATGCATGATCATTTTTTTTGGTTGTACAGGTGCAGAGGTGTGTGTAGCTAGGCAAGAAGACGCCCCTGGTGAGCTCCTGTGACGACCATGTACGTGTTCTGTGCTACCACGACCATCGTGTCGTGGTTGTTTGTGATGCTGTTGCCGGCCAGCTATGCCGGCGGAAATGTGTTGATGTGATGCTTTGCCGGCCAGCTATGCCGGCCATTATTTGTGAAATGCTTGTGCAGGTACCCCGTGAGGCCCTTGAGATTGCCGGAACGTCGATTAACTTCCGTTCCGGCAAATTCGGGTACTCCATATGTCCTATTTTTAGCAAAGGTCATGCCAAAAAATTTCGTGAAATTTAGCATGACTTTGCTAAAAATAGGACATATGGGGTATTGCGGCTAATGCATGGGCCGGGGTATCTTAGTACTAAATTAAGTGATGCTTTTGTTATATTTGTTGTACTAACTTTTTTCCTCTTTTTCAATGCAGTGCAAACATGTCCTCCGAGGCCGGCCCTTCTAAGCACATGAGCGTCGAAGAACAAGCTAGAGAAAAGAACAAGTCGTTCTGGGAAGTGAACCCGGAGATGGAGGATGCGGAGGCCGCCGAACTGGCTCGTGACGGCGATGGTGACTTTCTGTTAGAGATGGAGATGGAGGATGCGGAGGACACCGACGGAGATGGGGACGCAACCACCACCACCGAGGGCGGCGACCACACGGATGTCGGGGGTGGCGACCACACGGATGGCGGTGGTGGTGGTAACCCGACCGCTAAGAAGCTTAAGAAGCAGAGGAAGGACCGGACACCGCAAGCGGTCGGCCCGTCCGACACGTTCACTAAGGTCTCGAAAAGTGGCCTACCCAGGAGCCTAGGAACATCGCAAAAGGGTACGGCATGCAACTAGGGTGCATCCTCCGGGAAACCGTGTCGATCAACACGTATGACCTCAGGAGCGCGGAGAATGAGGCTTTGCGCACACAACTCCTCAAGAAGCTTCACGAACGATACATTTTCCCGGATGATGGAAACAAAAAGGTGGACAACTTCGCCATCACGAAGATGAACACCGCCTTGACCAGCTGGAGAGGCCGGGTGAAGGCGAAGATTGAAAAGGGTCTTAGCTGGGAAGAGATCAGTGCCAAAGAGCCGTACATCGACATAGAAGAGTTCGAGGCATTGAAGTTGTCCTTGGCATCTCCGGAGGCTGAAAAATGGACCGAGTGGGGGAAGAAAATGCGGGCACTGAACTTAGGTAACCACCATTTGGGAAGCGGCGGTTACGCAGGAAAACAGCCCGTTTGGGACAAGGAGGATGCCGAGGTTGCGAGACTTGGGAAAGAGAACATGTGGCATAAAATCACGGACGAGCAAGTTAGGAACTTTGTTCGGTCCCGCTACTATCTGAAGCCGGGGACGGGGGAATTCGTTACCGACTATAAAGATGTGCTGGATTTCGAGAAAACGCTGGTAAGGAACTTAATTACCGCGGATATCTCAAAGTCCATTTGCGTTGATTTCTACATGGGTTCACGTTTATTTCCTTTGTCCGCAGGAGGCTGAGTTGAAGGCTGAGGCTGAGGCCGGCCCGTCGTCCCAGGAGGCTCAGGCCGGCCCGTGGGACACGACTTTCAACCGGGCGATGAACGTTTTCAAGGGGAGGGACAAGTCAAAGCCGCCGACGTCAGCTGGCCGTGTGACCGGCTTTGGTACGGCGATGAAGTTCATCGAGTACTACAGCACGGACACCGACAAGAAAAAGGAGAGGAGGAAGCCGGCTAAAGATAGAGCCGAGGTTCTCGAGCTAAGGAAGAAGCTGGAGACACTAGAGAAAGAAAAGGTGGACTCTAGCATGGTGGACAAGCTAGTGGCCGAGAAGGTGAACGAGCAGCTCCGGACGATGTTACCCCCTGGGTTGATGGAGGGGTTAGCTGCCTGGAACGCGAGAGGTCAACAGGGGCCGATACACGTGCCCAGCTTCGCCGGCAGCACCTCCAGCAATAACGTGTCGCCGGTCCTGGTGACCCCACCGGTGCTCCCTGTCGTGGATCAACATACACCAAGGCCGGAGAATAATGATAATGCGCACGAGCGGCCGGAGAATGATAGGCCGGCCGCCGGCACCGGCGCCCTTGTCTCGACATTAGCCGAGCTCGACGCCATCACCAAGGTAACTAATTAGTTAGTCCGCGACATCTTCTATGACTATATATGCCTTTGATGACTGCCATATCTCATGCATGGTGCCCAACATGTGTTGACTCCCAGGACATGCCTTGCATACTCCTGCATAGGGTGGGGGTCGGCGGCGAGTTGAAGGAAGTCGCAACGGCCAAGATCATACAACCTTTGACCCGCGATATGCACAACACCCGAATGAGCGAGGTCGTGATGAAAGTCAATGTGAGCGAGGTACTGCCTGAGTTCCGTGACATCGACCCCCCCACGCAACCTCCGGGAGCCGAGAAACACATGAAGCTTGGCGAATGCGGGAAGTGGATGATGGAATGGCCGAAGACCCAGATTCGTCTTGGGGATGTTCTTCATGGGGTCAGGCGCACCGGCGGCGCCACCTCGAGGCCCCGGCCCCCGGTCGTTCGGCCCCCGTCGAGGCGGCCACAAAAAGCTGTTGCGGATGAACCGGCGCCACAAGCAGCCGTCGCCACCACCCAGAAGGAACCGCCGGTCGCCGCCACCACCGGCCGGAAGCTACCGCCTCGCCGCCACCACCGGCCGGAAGCTACCGCCGGTCGTCGCCGCCACCAACCGCCACAAACAGTTGTTGGGAACATCTTCACCGCAACCGTCCAAGGTTAGTTCTGACTTTCCGAATTCCCGACTTTCCGACTTTCCCGACTAACGGATGTGCTATTGTTTATGTTTAGGACAAAGCCGTTGCACCTCAACTTGGTGGCAACGACGACAATGAGGAGGAGGAGAATGATGTCAACGTCGATGACTACATCAACACTGGCGCCTGCATGGATGGTATGTACATGCCTCTTGTGGATGAAGAACCCTTCCGCGACCACCGCGGTCAACCTGCTCGTCCCACTTCATGCACACAACGCCTGGCCTTCACCGACACGCCTCCGGATGCCGGCGATCATCAAGCTCAACCGGGTAACATTTTCAGCCCTAACACACTGCAAGAAACTGTTAAAGCGGGGTTCACTTCACCCCCACAATCCCAGAGATGAAGAACAAGAAGAAGCACAGGAAGAGAAAAGGATCCTCCACCTCTGCGAGCCAGCCAGCTCCTAAGATCCGGGGTCTTGAAGACACGATTCCACCCCGTGCGGATGGCTTCCCCCGAGTTCATGAAGCTGGTAAACCTATCTTGTCTGGGGACTTGCTCCGCCTTGCAGAAGGACCCATGATTGCCTTGCAGGAATCTATCTTGCATCTAGAGGAGCTCCTTCTTAAAGACAAGCAGCCGAGTTACCCGGCGTTCGCGGTCAGGTGCCAAAGGAGCTGGTGGACTTCGTCCAGGAAGACCCCGCGGATGTGTTCTTCATAGCGTACGAGGACATCTTCAAACTCTTTCACACTCAACGGCTGGACTATAACATGGTCCGCCTATATGCGCTCGATATGGCGATGAAGATCAGGAGAGATGATACCCCGTACGTCGCGATAGTGGATCCCTACTACATGCGCGACAGCCATCTGGTGGAAGGATCAAAGACACGGGAAACGGCCACGGAGTACCTCGTAAGGGTCATGCTGGCCAACAAGAGGAAGAACGCCCTTCTTCTGCCTTTCTTTTTCGAGTAAGTACACATCCGCTCGCCACCGTCGGATCTTATGCCTTCTTGTACATTTCTTCCATCGCTGATCCTTTGTCCAACATTCTGTTTCAATTGTGTTGAGCAGGGACAAGTACTGCGCACTCATCTACGTATCCCCGAGGTGGTCCATTGCCACTTATTTGGACTCGGGGAATAAATCCACGCCGAGACGATACACCAGAATAAAGGGTGTTCTCGATGACGCTCTCGAGGCCTATGCCCAAAAGGGCGGCCCCTTCCATAAGAAGTCGGAATTCTTCACGGAGGACAACACACACAAGTTCCAGCATGGGACCGGCTTCCATTGCATCAAGCAACTGGATGGCAGCGTGAAGGAGGCCTACTACGCCCTCCATCACCTTAAAGCGATTGTCCGGGATTACGAGAAAACGAAGATTCCATCTGGTCTCGCAGAATACACCAAAATGGCGGATGCTCTCACCGATGCTGATTACAGAACAGACTTCCATCGCATCCGGCTGCAGTTGTCAACGATCATCCTCGACGATGTCATTCACAAATCAGGGTCCTTCCACTACCCCAGAGGTATTATAGAAGTGCATGTGTAGGGTTATATATTATATATATGCTATGCTATGAAACCCAAATAGGATAGCCATATGATTTCCAACCATGACAATTGATTGATTGTCTTGCCTCTCTACTTAGATGAATAAATTATACTCTATTTATATCACTAACCAATATATATCCCAATCCATCTTCAGGGTTGTGTCAGAGGGATATCGAAGAACGACTAGAGGCACAGAATGACACCAGGGAGTGGAGACGAAAGAAGGCTTTCTACCGTTCCCGGCGCCGCTCAAGAAGAGGACTCCATGATCATGCATGCTCCCGCGCGCTCTTGCTCACCATCATCGCCGATGTGTACTACATTTGATCATAGTTAGGCGGCGAACACTTGATTTGTAATGTGTAGTGTGAAATGATGAAACATTCGGCACTTTTGTGACTATGTGTATATATGTATCTCGATCGGGCACTAAGTAATATGTGTGATGACATATTGATTAATGTGTTTGTCTGTTTATATACCTGTCAAATAAACCTGTATAAATCCTGTATATACCTGTATTTGTACAGCAAAACGAAAAATACCGGTATTTCTGTTTCATATTTCTGTGGCGCACGTTTTTTTTTGTGGCGCACCACTTTCTGTGGCGCACCAAGGAACAGTGCGCCACAGAATTCCTCTGCATAGGGGTGCTGCCGAGCTATTTCTGTGGCGCACTGCGCTGGGTGCGCCACAGAAAGTTGCACTTTCTGTGGCGCACGCCCTGGGTGCGCCACAGAAATATTTTTTGTGGCGAGAATTCTGTGGCGCACTCTGCAAACCTCCCGGTGCACCACAGAAAGTAAAAAACGTGCGCCACTAATAGGGTGTTATGTAGTAGTGCCTGTGGCAGACACACGCACCAATACCCCATCGTTCACAGCTTCAGGCTAGCACACGCACCAACACAAGCTCTGCTCTGCTCTGCTCTGCCGCGCAGGGCAGCCATGGGATCAGCGCGAGGCCTCTTGGCAAAGCCCAACTAGAGGGTCGTCGGAAAATAGTTACTCTGCTGAACGTCAATCGAGCGCTCTATTGTGAAATCAATGGAGAAAGCAACTCGTCGTCAAAATCTACTATAGCTATTGCTCGATGCGGGTTAAATGTTTGTGTTCGGCTACCGCTCCCCTTTAAATATGAGTTTTAAAAGGGCCCTAGTTGTGGAAACTAAAACTTTCACTAAAAATAAAGATTTTTATGTGGTTACTTAACAGAAAAGTCTTGCTTACGAAGGATGACCTAACTAAAAGAAAATGACAAGGATGTATGGAATGCTCTTTTTGTGGTTCCGAGGACATTTGTTCATTTCATGCCCTTTTACACAACTTGTGTGGCGTGTTGTTTTTAGCTTTTACTCCCTCCGTTCTAATTTAATTGACTTGCTATCCACCACATGTGGATGTTACATGTCTAGATACATCCACATGTGGTGGATAGCAAGTCAATTAACATCCACATGTGGTGGATAGCAAGTCAATTAAATTAGAACGGAGGGAGTAGAATATACCATCACCAACTAATATCACAAATATGTTTGGGAATTGGTTGAATGGTATAGATAAAAAGATCAAGACTAGAATTCATATTGACGTTTCAGCTATTTGTTGGTCAATTTAGAATTATCGAAATAATATTGTTATTAATAGAGCTTCGAACTTCCACATTATGCAGGTTATCCACATGACAAGTTCACTAGATTCAGCTTTGGGCATACCTTTTTCCCTAGGACCAGAGAAACCTTATGGTTACTGGTCAGGGGGAGGGATCCAGTGGGGGTGCCCTGGCACCCCCACTGAAAATATAGATTTTTTGGAACTACTAGTCCTTATACAAATTATACGTGTATACTAGCTGAAAAATGTGAAATTAATAAAGATTCGTGGTCAAAACTCCAGCAGACACAACAGCCCATCTATTCCTCACAGCCCAACAAGCGCAATAGAGCATTTTCATCACGCTCTTGTCTCTCGCTGTATCGCATGCATGGACTGAAACCTAGTTGAAACCTCCCACCAGTCTATAGCGGCGGCGGGACTGACCAAAATCGAACTCTCCGGCGACCGGCGACAACGGGGCGTGAAACCACGGCGAGGTCTTCGAGCAAGCAGGCGCCGACGGCGGCCCGGGCATCAAATTCCTAGCCTCTGTTCGAGAAGCATGCATGAAGCAAAGGTGAAAAAATGCATCTTCTTCATCTCCGACTGCGAGGCCGACTCGAATGGTTGAAGGGCTCACTAAAGGGTAAGATGTTGCCAGAGAAGGATTAACTGCAGGAAGTGGAGCCGGAAGTTCAGCTTCCAATCAAATTTCAGTTCAGCCTCCAGTGGACCCGGAGATTAATGTTATGGTCTTGCTGCTGCTGATGTGAATCCAACACCATACCCAGTCAAATTTCAGAGTTCAAATGGTTCGAATCAAATGCCTAGAAGTAGCTGTGGTGAATCAGTTTACAATGCACATTAAGACCAAATTATGTTACTTCTACCGTCATTTTTCCAAATTTTAAACTTATGTGCTAAATTTATGATGCTTTTTTAATTGAAAATTTTAAAGCTTGGCACCCCGTGGATCAAATCCTAGATCCGCCACTGTTACTGGTTCTACCCGCCTCTTAGATATCTTCTCCCGGGTTACTTGGCAGCATACTAGACGACTTCATGATGTGTAGTGGTCTTATGTTGTCCTTTTTCCGTTGGTTGATTCATGTCTCAACCTTATGTGACTCATGATTTGTAAATTTTGAAATATTTTCGAACTATGCAATAAAAATCTGTTTGTATCAATCGGTGCTGCAGAGGCCGAGGCTTTACCCCATTTTGAAAAGCAAAAAAGTATTGCTCGATGATTTTGGCTCAGCAGGATTTGCACGCGAATCACGCCGTGCATAGGGTTCTGACTATTCGAGAGCTGTTGCCCCGACACGGTGGCGGGGGCGCTGCGAGCCTGCACGTGAGGCGCGTCAAAAGATGGACGTTGCCTCGGATGTTTGTTTGCGACGGGATAGGTCTGATTTACTTGGTCGCTCCTAACACCATTGGTTGCCACCACGGCGGCCAGAACTTGTGCACCGGATAACTCGTCGGTCACCAAATCAGTAACCAACTGCGCCGAGGTGAGACTCAGCTAATTAGATTGCACCTGTCCAACTAATCCATACCAAATTTACTACTTCTATATCGATGAAGAAAGGGTGACATTGGTGTAACAATAGGTAACATAAATTTAGTTATTTACGACTAGGGTCGATCCAATAAAAAATTGGGCCTGGGGCGATACAATTTTTACTAAATTTTTGTGCTTATCTCTTTGATTTTAAAATGTCACGATTTTTACTAAGTATGATTTTTCCATATATTGGCATAGTTTGACCACTAATTGACAATGTTACTAAATATTAGTTTCTTTAAGGAATATGGTAGAGGAAGCCATTACAACCAGTTTTTTAATAATAAGATCCCAAATCCACTTCTGTGAGGACTTGAAACTGGGTGGCTGTGTAGTACATCAACTTTCTTAACCAAGAGCTAGACTCACTTATTTACTAAATATTAGTTGATGTTCTTTTTGTTTGTACTGAATATCATTGAAAAATAGTAAGCACTATTTTATAACAAAAGTTTGTTCTAGAACTTTGTTTTTATAATGCATAATTTGTATAAGTGATACTACTTATCGTTAAGATCTACAAAGGATGCACTCTAACAAATATATCAACAGAGGTTTCTAGTGTATGATGAATTAAGCATATTTATAGAGAATTTTAGAGTACAAACTGAACTAATTTATTCTTACTCTGTTTCGTGGTCTAAATTTAACAAAGTGTGCATGCTCTGTACTTGGTATCACCGATAATACAAATTGGTGCGGATTCTAATATGTTTGCATATGTAAATTTTATTTGGCATGCTCTTATGCATTATGCTTGTTATGTTCTCGTGTATACATGTCCCATGAAATAAAATGTATTGCAAGGAATTAAACATGTAAATACTTCTGAAGTGTATTGATTGATCTATATAAATGGCATTGTTGCATTCTTTTCTTGTGGAATACTTTTATTCATATGTATTTATATACTTTCTCAGACATACTATAAGTGAAAATCGCAATCAAAACCGTGTGTTGTTGACCAAAAAATCATTCATACTTTAGGCTCTGTTTGGAATCTCCATTTTTCCAAAACCAAAATTTATGAATATCATAGTATGTTAAAACTGTGCGTAAGCCATAATTTATTTCTTCTATGTTCTCAGTTTTAGGAAAAAGAGGGTTGGACTACTTTTGCCAATACTTAAAAACATTGAGGATACCATTATTTTCAAAACTGCAATATTTATAGAGCCAAACACCTCAAAGTATGTTCAACTGTAGTATTTTTATAAATCATAGTACTCAAAAAAATACTTTACTGCTAAATGCACCCTTAAACTTTTATAGAGTGAGTATTAATTAGTTCATTGGATTTATTGGAAAATAACCAAGTGCTTACTGTATAGTTTACCATTTTGGACCCTTCTCATCCCAGGGCCCTTGGCGGTAGCCCTTTTTGCCCGGCCTATGGGCTGGCCCAGCTTGAGACCATAATTTTCCGATCATACATTATTTCAACAGGATATTAAACCCACAAAGGGGCTTTTCGGTTTGGACAGTCTGAACTGTTCCTTTCGTTTTGATCCAGACTGAAAGGTCCTTTTGGTTTTTGCTGTTATGCGGCGAATCTTAAAATCAAACGATTAATGGGCAAAAAACACCATTAGTGCCTTTTGATTTGGCTCCCTTATTCAAGTGTCTTTCGGTTTGGCCCAGGCTGAAAGGTGCCTGGCTCTGGTCGGCGACTTGGCTATGTTTTCCTTTCATTTTGGTCCAGGTTGAAAGGTGACTTTTGTTTTGGCCCAAAACGACGACGCAATATTTTTGAAATTGATTTTTTCAAACATTATTTGTGAAAATTGTATTAATTTTTTTGAGAAAACTAGCGCAAGCTATCACGCATGCCTGGCGAACGCCATAAATTGGCACGAAGAATCTCATTTTTCAGCTACATTCTCAGGATAGCGTTTTAGCCAATCCTTATCTTTTGTATTTTGCTCTCTATCGTAGTGATTATAGCAGCTCTTCTGCTTTTATTCACAACAAAGAGCTGCCACATCACCACGTTTCTCCCCACGCGTATCGGTCTATGCCTATGAAAAAACTGCCCATTAATCTATGGGCTTGCATACAAGATTTCAAAATTATCAACTAGAGTAAATCCATCATGTTCGCTACTTGAATTCAGATAACAGAAAATGGGGAGCTCCTATATCCTGCCTTCAAGCAGAAAAAGTGACACGCACCACCTAAAGGTCCGACTGTCGGCCCATTAAGTCGCGTTTCTTTTTTCCTGCTTCCTTTATTTGTTTCTGTTCATTTACTTACCTATTTTAAAAATTGTTCATATTTTCAAAAATAGTTACATATTTAAAAAATGTTCAAAATTTTAAAAATGTTCTGAAAAAAAATGCTAAAAAAATAATCCAAATTTAAAATTTTCTGAAATTTGAAAACTTCTGAAAAAATCAAATTTGAAATCCGTTTAAATTTTAAGAACGCTCAGATTTCAAAAAAAAAATTGAAAAAATGTTAAGATTTGAATTCAGATCAGATTCAAAATAATGGTTAGATTTTCTAAAATTGTTTAAATTTGAGAAAATTCAATTACAAACATTTTAAAACTTTGAACTTTCTCAACACTAAATTTTTTCGATACCTAATAAGTGAAAAAAATGAAAAACGAAAAAAAAGAAATCCGATAAGAAAACGAAAAGAAAAGAAAAAGGAAACAAAGACGAAAAAGGGAAAATCCGCCCAATGTGCTTTACCCATCAGGGACTTTATGCGTGCCGCCAACGGCGATATATAGGATTCCGCTAATAAATGAATCTGGCATGTTCAATTCGTGGAGAATACGGACCATAGAGGGAAGGAGGCTTCAAGCACCCCTCGAGTACTATTGGGCCGGTCCAAGAAGGTAGGGAAGTTTTCCTTTTTTTTTTTTGGTTTTTCCTTTTTCCTCTTACTTTTTTATGTTTTTCTTCGTTTTGTCCATCTTTAATTTTTAAAATTTCATTTATAATTTTAATGTTGTATCTAGATGTAGCTTCTGTTTTATTTTAATACTCTATTTTTTACTTGCCTTCTATTTCAATTACATTATCGTTTGTGTCTATAATACTTTTTATTTCCTGTTTTATTTAAATTTAATTCATACATGGATATATTTCGAACTAAATGCATAAATATCTCTAACTATATGAATGTTTTTATAAAATATATGGACCTTTTTTCATATTATTTCTGTGATGTATAATTTTTTTCATCCATGTATTCATAGTTTGACATAAAATATATATGATTCATTAAATATTTTTTGATATATTAAAATAATATTATGTATAAAACGAAATATTTCATCTATCTCACACAGAGATGAGATTTTTTTGCCCAAAACAAAAATCAATTCAACACAATGCCCCCATGAAAAAAGTAAATATCATACACCTTTTTAACAACTCCAAACCAAATTTATTTGATGAAAACAGTACCAAAAAATATAAATATGCATAAAGTGTTCATGTTGTGATAAACATTGTATAAGTGTTGTAAAAAAGAGTAAGTGTGTGTGTTTGTAAGTTTCACCATGCACGGAAAATATTCATTTGTCTCGACACATTTGTTCATGTAGATTACAACAATTGTTGGGATAGTACAAAATCTGTTTTTGTATGCCATCAAATTAAATGTCACCATTCATGAAAAACTATCCTTCTCTTTTGTGTATCTTGACATGTGTTGTATTTAGATTACAATCAGATTATGTTGCAATATATTCAATAATATGTTTTAGTTTTTCATGACTATTTGGTGGTGCTACATACCGTTTGTTAGTAACATTGTAGCATCACAACGTGCACACTTGGATTCTCTCCTCACGCCACCTATTTAAGATGGATTACTTTAAGTTGTGTTAAGGCTCGGTTATGTTTATTATTTTTGGGGTTTTGCTAAGTAGTGCGTGTTTCCCCATAAAATCCAGTAAATGTTCTTCTTAGTTGAGATACGAGTCGATGTTGAGATGATGTAATTAAAACATGAGTTGCAGTCGAGACGATGCAATAGAGTTGCAATTGAGAAGAGACACGAGTTGCATTTGAGACGCGAGTTGTAGTTGACACACTATGTAGTTCAGATGATGCAGTGGATAAACGAGCTTCGGTTGAGATTATTTTGTCGAGACGGTATAATTGAGTCGATGTAGTTGAGACACGGAGATCTTGTTTACTCTCTTACTCCCTTCGTTACTAAATACAAACCTTTTTAATCATTTACATTTTTCCTGATTCATGCGTAATGTATTTTAATAGGTAGTCACTCATTTTACTCCGCATTTGATCCATATTAGAATCTAAAACATCTTATATTATTATGAACCAGAGGGAGTACTACATAGGGATTTGTCCAAAATGTTTGTCCCTGTTGGGCTAGCTGACGATAAGAACCCACCATATGCCAACAGAGCAGGATACCGGTATTGTACGCTAGACCCAAATCTGTGTGATGGGCAGGCAGCGGCGGATACGGGTACAGCGGGCAGGCGCACATGCACATGACCCAGACGAACATGCCTATCCCTTGCAGCAAAAGGAAGGCACCTCCTTCGCTGTCACTGCGTTTTAAAATCCTGTGATGAAACAGCAAGGAATGAGATCCCCTAGCATGTTCGCTTCACGGCCCGCCCAATTGCTCTGCATGTGACAACAGTAATGCAACCAAACCTGCTTAACTCTTTACACAATCCACAGATAAGAAGCAGACATGCAGTAAGTTACACGCGAACATTAACAAAGCTTTCATCAAGTTTGGTCGGTCGCACGAAAAAGTTACCAAAAGTAACAACAGCAAGAACAGATAAAAGCCGCTCGAGATACAGAAAGCATGCATTTTGATTGATCAGATACAAAGCGAGATCAGCGAGACAGACAGAACACTCCACCCCAACCAATCTGAAATTACACAATTCTTAGCTACAACCTTCACCCAAAATGCCGGGATAAAAATTACAAGTCAGGGGGAGTAGAGAAGAATCAGGAGCTACCAGCAGCAACCGCAGCAGCAGAGGATGCAAGAATGAACAAACAAGCAAGCAACCGGAACGAACGAATCGAGTTACATACATACATCACGCCCCAAAGAATCGCAAACCCAAGCAAAGCACCAAATCCTATCAACAACGACAGCAGCAGCTGCAGCAAGAAGAACAGCGACAACACTTGGTTGTCCTGAGGCCGACGCCTCCACGCTCCACTCCACTAGAGCGGCCGGATCTCGATCGATCACGAGGGCGCCGCGGTCCCCTCGCTGGGGATGAAGCCGTTGTCGCTGCGGGCCAAGTGGGCGTCGGGTGCCGGGGATTCCGCGTTCTTGAGACTCTGCTGCTGGTAGATTTGCCTCAGCCTCTCTATCTCCGTCTTCAGTGCCTCCTGATGAGCTGAGCATAGCAGTTGAATTTGGACAGTGAGAATTGCACAGTGAGAATTGCGGTAAGTAATACGGAGTAATTGCGAGAGGTGGGTGGCAATGGCGGTCACCATCTTTGAAGATCTTGTCCTGCGCGAGCGCCGCGATGCGCTGCTTTAGGTGGCTGTTCCCCAGCGTCAGCAGCGAGCGTTGGTGGTCGAGGAAGGCGACGCGCGGGGACAAGGCCGACACCTCGGTCTGCATACAATTCGCGGTCAAATTCACGGCGTCCATGGCCAAAATTAAGCTCGAAATATGCATAATTTTTCGCACCTGGAGCGACGTGACGCTGCGCTCCAGCTCCGAGATGTACTGCAGCTTACGCACACGCGACCGCTGCGCCGACTGCCGGTTCGCCAGGATCCTGCAATTGTGGCGACGACTACGCTGAGAAATTGAGGAATTCTGCCTTTCCGATGTGTGTGCATTGTCGTAATTCAGTGAGGAGGGAGCAGAGGAGGTAAAAAGGTCACCTCTTGACCCGCTTGGGATCGACTCCGGAGGGCGAGGACGGCAGTCTGCCGTCGCCATTGCAGTCGCTCTGTGCCTCCTCGTTGTCGCCCTTGTCGTCGTTGATGCTGTTGTGATCGGACGGCGACGACGCGCTCCCGGCCTGCTGCTGCTGCTTGTGCTGCGGCGGCAGGTCGTCGGAGAACATGGACATGAGCTGGTCGTCGTCCAGGCGGTCGAACTCGTGCGCCCCGACGCCGGCATTGTTGTCGTCGAGGAAGGCGACGGAGTCGCTCATGGTGCGGCGGTGCGCGCCGCGCTTGGCGGCCGAGAAGTCGAGGAACTCGTCGACCCAGGACGGCTGCTGCTGCGGCCCGTTCGCGTCCGACGGCGGCGGGAGCGGCGGCATTGGCGCGGCGAGGAACGCGCCCATGGAGGGGCTACGCTGGTGAAGGTGGTGGCGGGCGTGGGCGCTGTGGTGGTGCCCGCCCCCGAACTCCGGCCAGGCCGGCGCCATGGTGGGGATCTTGGGCGGCAGCTGCGCCATGGCCGGAACCCGCGCGCCCGAATCCAATCAACCGACGCAACGGGAGCGCGCGATCGATGGCGCAACGCCCAAACCTTTGCAGCGCCGGGGACACGAGCGGTAATGTAGCTTGCCTGGGTCCGTGCCCAAACGAGCCGTCCTCGTTTTAGCTCACGTTTCTATTCCTGGCGCCGCCGCCGGCGCCGCCGCGCAAACTGTGGCTACTAAGCTAAATCGGGCAACGGGAATGATAGGGACAGGGGGAGAGAGGAACGACTCGAATTGTGCTGTGTCTGTGTGTGCCTGCGGTTTGTGCAAAGAGAGAAATAGAAAGCAGAGATGGGGAGCGAGGTCACATGACAAGAGGAGAGAAACAGCTAGCAACAGCTTGCAGTTACAAGGTGAAGTGGCGGGAGCTGAGGGGAGAACGTTGTGTGGGTTAGGCCCATAGGGTCCATTGGTGGACCGGACTGACATGTGGGCCTCCATGTTTCTCTTTTGTGAATAATTATCCTCCATGTTTTTAAATCTGATTTGTGCTATCAAAGCACCAAAAGACTGTAAAATATGTTCACAGCCTTTACTGGCGAGTCTGGTCCAACATCGTGGAGCGAGAGAGTAACCAAAGTAGTTGTACACTCGACACAATAACGTATGCGAACAATAAAGGAACATGGAGAATATAAGGTGAACTAATCTTTATTATTAATTCGTGTGTTTATCTACATACAATACATATGGAGATATGGGTAGGTGGATGATGATCAATCTAGATAATAACCTCTCCCTCAAGTAACGGTGGAGTCTGCACTTATGTACACCGTACGGTTTCCCAACAAAATTCATGTTCTAGCGGGCGGTGTCGAAAGTGTTTTTGAAGCTGCCGTTGAGAGTTTAAAAGGATGAAAGATGGAGTCTACTTTTGTGAATAATTATCCTCCATGTTTTAAATCTGATTTGTGCTATCAAAGCACCAAAAGACTGTAAAATATGTTCCACAACCTTTACTAGCGAGTCTGGTCCAACAGCATGGAGAAATAAAGAGACATGGGTGTCTCTCCATATACAATACATATGGAGATGTGTAGGTGGATGATCAATCAATGGTGGAGCCAGCACGTATGTGCACCGTACGGTTTCTAACAAATTTCATACATACTCGAAAGTGTTTTTGAAGATGTTCTTGAGAGTCGAAAATGGATGAAGTTCTCGGCCTTACTAAGATTGTGTTTACTTTTGCAGCTGGTTGATTTAGAGTTAGACGAGTTTTGGTATGACGGTTTATTTGTAAGTTTAATAAGGGGCAAATTCTATTTAGCGACCTCGGTGGTAACTATAGGTGCACCGCGTCTCCCCATTTTGTTAGTTTAGGACGAAGATTACCTTTGTTTTTCCATTTCCTTTTTCACTGTTCACTTTTCATTAATTTATTCTTTCAATCCATCAGCTTATTAGGTTTACGTTTAATTATAAAAACCTTCCGCTTTAAGGTTTTAGTATTTATTTCACATGTGCTTTATAAATCGGTATTGCTGTAGTCATTTTTATTATTAATTTAAAAAACTAATACTACTTCTTTCACCAATATTGTTTTCATAAATAGTGGATTTATTTTCTCATTCCACATTAAATATGCTATGCCATGTTATCCATTATGTTTTCTGTGTGAGTTTACCGAACATTTTTCTAGCACAATGAACATATTATGATCAACTAGTGGTCAAATTTTGGAGCTTCTTGCCATGGAAGAGAAACTATGTGTGGCGCTCCCGGAACTTCAAGCGCAAACCGTGTCGCCATCGGCGCACGAAGGCGGTCATGAACAGAGTCCATTGTCACCGCCGACCAAATTAAACGAAAGCTTCAGGGCGTAACGGCCGCGCTCAAAAGTCAGTGGCTGTGCAGTTAAATAAATTAAGCAGACGGGACCGGCCCCCACGTGCTGATGTGACACCTAGGTTTTCCCTTGGTCCAAACGCCCTCGGTTTTGATTGCGTTTTTCTTTTTCTTGTCGAATACCTCCTCCTCTCTGCTCTCATACTCCATTTTCTTTCGCTGTGGGGACTCCACTCTCGTATTCTCGTGTCTAGTTCACAGTGCGACAGTGGTACTCAGCGCTCCGAGTTTTTTTTTTTTGCCAAACTGGTCTCGCTGCAGACAGTTTAGTTTGGATTTTGCCAAGAGAAGATCAGTTCTGTTTTAAAACATCTAGTCTGAGGGTAGACGCATACGCATGTGCACATATACACAGTACCACAAAGTACCGTCGAATATACAAAAAACACGGAAATATTACGAAAACTCATCGTGCAAAAATATGCGATAAAAACTGTCATTTTATAAGGTGGTTACAAGTACACATGTGCATACAGCACCGTCACACCAAAACACATACATGCACCCAACTATGCATATATGGGATATATTCACAAAACTATTATGCTATCGGTAAAACATAAATACTACTCTCTCCACTCCTAAATATAAACCTTTTTTTTAGCTTTGTTAGCATTTTCCTGATTCATACGTATCTAGACGTATTTTAGTGGGCAGTTCACTCATTTTGTTCCGTATTTGATCTGTATTAAAATGTCTACAACATCGTATATTATGGAACAGGGGAGTACTTGTGTATTTAATATAACCACCAAGATTTGAACCCTGTGGTGGAATTCTACCCCCATAATTTAACACCGTCCACCAAAAAGTTGTTTGCCTAACAGTGGCAACCGGATATAGTCAAATTGGTATACGCTACTTGTAATCTTTTGGCAATAAGTCATCAATTTGAAACATCGAATGGCACTAACAAACTAGAAAATATATTATTGGACTTGTTTGTTGTATTGTCATAGTAGTTCTAATTTTGATCAGGGTTGAACGATAACAACATACATTTGCCTTCCCTAAAAAAACATACATTTGCCATGATGGGTGACTGAGTGGCGGTCCTTGCCACCGATATCGCTGTATGTTCACCTCATCTGCATAAGCATGCACGAGAGGTTGGTGGGACGCCACAAACGTATTTAGTCCTTTTAAAGTTTAGGGCCATATTTCAATGTTATACCATTTTTATTAATTATTTGGACTTAATCATCACCTAAAGGGAGAAATTCTCTTTTCTTTCTTTAACATGTTAGGAACCTTTTGGAATGCAGAAAATTGGGAAAAATATTAGGAGTCCGTATTAGGACAATCGAGGAGGCTTGCGAAAGGTGCCACCTAGGGTCCGCGACCCCATGGGACGTGCCCTAGAGCTGACGACAGCAAAGGGGATGCGGGTACCACACAATGACAATGCCTTCACCCTTTGACTGAGAGATCGACTCCTCCCATCCTAAAATTACCACTTATTTATACGTGTTTTACCGCCACAGGGAGAAGAGTGGAGGGGAACTGATGCCGGAATCACCACCGGATGTATCTTTACCACCCTCACCGACACCATGTTGTACCCTTCCATCAATAGTGAGTGGTTCACCCCCTGTACTATGTGTTTGTGTTAGTATCTCATATCATATCACTCCATGTGATTTGATGTTTATAGTCATACTAGCAAAGTGCCCGTGCTTCGCTACGGGAGAAAAAACCAGAGTTTAAGTTTGGATGTAATTTTCGTAACGAATTACTTGTGAATCATTTTAAAAAGGAAAGAAAATGGTAGCGGATTAATTGGGTCATTAAATCATTTTCCAAATTTATAACTTTGGTTCCCCTGGACAGAGGATGCATTTCTTGACATTTAACAAAAGGATTCATTTTGAAAACATTTTTAGAACTCAAGTGTTGAATTGTACAGGACGAAATGTATCTCTGTATTTTGATCAACTAAAACAGATGCAAAAAAGGAAAAGCAATGATGCCAAATTAAACTACATGGTCAGAGCTTCGCGGTGATGTAAAGTTTGTTAAATTTGGAGTTGTGGATTGAAAGTTATGAATTTACGAAGGTTAGTTTGTTTTCTGTTTATTTAAACAAAATTTAGAAAACAGATTAATCGCTGCCGTCCGTTCCAACTTAAACGGACGCTCCAGATTTTTCCCGTACCTCTTCGGTGGCGTCTTTGCAAAAAGGTCCGTGGGTTTTCGGTAAACCGCGAATAAGTCAGCAGGACGTCCGTTCTGTGGAATGCGGGTTAGTTTCCCAGTTTGTCAGGGGGTTTTATGCAAAACGGCGTCTCGAACCGGTATCCACTCGGCGGTGGCAATGCGTTGTAATATGCCCAAACTCGCAGGGGCAAAACCGTCATTTTGGGGTCGGACGGGAAGAAGCCTTACTGCCTTTTATAGTAGGTATAGATTAGCTACCCTACATGATTATGATCAACCTTATGTACCTTTGATTGTGGATCCCAGTGACATGGATCACATGCTTAGGGGAGAGTATTAGCACATGCTCACGTGGAGTGGTGCTTGTGGATTTGTGGACATGATGCTCATATATATAGATGTTATCATATTTTTATCAATCATATTATTTGCATTTTTGATAAAGCATTACTCATATCTGTACTGTGTTTTACTTGTCACTGTATTTATGAGAGATAGGTCAAGTGAACCGAGGAACCTAGTCCAATTTCCTCCATAAGAAAATCCTTCTACTTTGCTCTACTCGATGTTTTATTTGTAACAAAACGTACTATAATATATATATTTCCTGTTATCTTACATGTCTTGCAACCTCATCATACCTTTATAATTGACAAACAAATTGGTACCATTGAGTGCAGCAAGTTAGATTTTAGTTTTATTTAAACATTTCTAGACAAAGATATGATGCTCGTACTACATGTTGGTTCGATAAACCCAGAGTCACCACTCAGGGGAAAACTGCCAAAACTACACCAGTCCATGTTGGGAGTCCCAACTTATATCACACATTAGTGGCACAACCCCATGATATCATGTAGATTAATTAGGTATCTTCTTTGCTACTAGGTTAGCTTGATGGGCAGGACTATGGGCAAAACTTTATCCAGCAATACACACAGTTGGATTAACATAAACTCGTGTGTGATGTCGTCCAAATTTGCAGATGGGTTATTTATAATAATCGTGTGCAATATATGTCACACAATTCGTTGAGCCCGACAGTTGTGCAATGGACAGGGCATCATATACGGATTTAGAAATTGCTAACGACCGTAAAACTGTATCGTAAGTGATATGTCATAGCGTACACGGAACTCTCCATCCGTGTGCGATTTAGGGGTTTAAGTTGACCAATTTGTACTACTACCTCTGTTTCACAATTCTTATCGTGGTTTTAATTCAAATTCTATAATTCTTATCGTGATTTTAGTTGACAAAAAATATGTATCGGAGGGAGTAGTATTTATACACAAATTATTACTCAGAGTTCAGGATTTCAGGGTAAATATATGCACGCCGTACTTTTTGTACGGCCCAGCAACAGACAAAGCGTTAGTATGATCAGTGGACCACGATGTGCAGGATCAATTGGCAAATCTGATTTAAGATCAATGCCCGACATAAAATGTATGCATGCATGCATGCTGGTGGCTCGTGCTAAGCACATCTTGTCTAATAGCTCCGAATCCACCGGATCTACCACTGCGTTAGTGAATGTTTGCTAGCTGCTGCGTGAAGTTTTGAAGTTATACTAAACAATTTTGCAACCGTGGTGTCTATGTCTTCACTATCCGGTACGCTAGTATGTCCTACTTATAAATTTCTGAGTTGGTGGCCGTCTTCTTACTCTTTTGGGCCGCCTCTAACTGGGAGAGGTTCATATTTCGTGTGTACAAATTATCACCAGTCGCAATTCCAGTGTAGCCAGCTAGCTCAGTCGAGTGTATCTTCGGAAAACCAAATTAATAATTAAATTAGACACGAGACAATATCAAGAAAAACCACTCAACCCATAAACATGGAGATATGAGATACCTAGTTGGATATTTTTCCTAACGAGCTTGTGACCTTTTCTCATAAGAAAATGCAGCGTCCGCATGATTTTATTTCATTTTCTCTTCTACAGTCATGCTAATTACCAAACGAGACAACTATCTATTGGAGCCCAAGAATGGTGATAATGAATAGCAGTTGTTTTAGGGCCGCAGTTTGTTGTGGTACAAACGATTTTATCAAATTTGGAAAAGCTATATGAGGTTATTTACATATGTCACCGGATTTTTTTTTTTGCATCCTTAGTCCCCATCCACTAACTCAAAAGCCAAAAATACAAATATTGGTAGTAATTCCGCAAACAACCCGCAATTGCCCGACACAGGGAGCACAACAACAAATGTTTGACGTGATAGGATGGTAACTTGTTGATCCAAAGCTAATCATGGCTATATGGCGAGGTAAGGGTTTAAACGATCCGCCAATGATGTATTGTGATCGCCGATGGATGAAAAATACTGCTAGTGAGGAGTGTATTTGGAAGAAAAAAATACCATAGTATGTTTAGTTATCGCTAACAGTGAGAAATTTCTCCAGCATGTGTTACACATGAGTGATGAGATGACATGAATAGACTATTTTATCGCATTATCGTATGAGATATGACAAAGGAATCGAAGAAGACTTCTTCTGATATTCTCCATCGCACACTGGACACAAAATATCTAATTTTTAAACGATACTGGACTGATGTGTTTTAAAGACTAGAGAGATTCCAGGAAAACAAGAGGAAATATTCGTGGCACGTGGACGTCACATGACCTAGCTTATTCTGTTTTCCCTTTCCATTGTGGGTTCGTTTCAGTGCTCCCATCTAGTTCAAAAAGGTAAACTTACACGTCCTTTTTGAAATTCATTTCCCCTTGCATGGTGAATTTGTAAAATGCCAATCTTGTTCATAAAATTAGGATTATGCATGGCAAATACCGATAGGTGCTAGTAGTGTGGTGTAGTATTGTAAATATGTATTCTAAATATGTTATGATTCAGTCTTTTAAAATCTGTCATTTTAATGATGGCCATGATGTTGAAAATATATCCTTGACCATTCATATTTCTATTATGATATCTCTACAAAATATGAACAAATGTATAGAGTGAAATTCCTTTTAGGGATATATTCCTGAAATCTTATTCATAAATATAGTAGCAGTCAAGAATTAAAAAACAGGAGAGACGGCAAGATTGGATTGGAATAGTAGATTGGATGAGTATTTAAGTGGTGTCTCCACCATGTGCCACTCTATGCGGAATCACACGCAAATAACAATAATCTCCCCTTGTTGGTCCCCGCAAGCTAGCCACGATCCACCACATGCACCACACATGCGTACTTTCTTTCTTTCTTTCTTGCCTATTGTCAATCGATTGTCCTCAATTGCCATCTTTTGTAGCATATACTAGTTTTTGCAGCATCTAACATTGCATAATATATAGATAATACTAGGTATCTGGGCGCGGCGACACGCCGCACCTGAATTTTTAAAATGCTCAAATGTGTATGTCGCGTCGTTGTGGTAAAATTCAAATTAGGAGAATATCCACATTCTAGAATCGTGTAGATCTGGAAGTTATTGAAATGCAAAGACAGCTTGCGGGTAAAAATTGTTTAGATTTAGAAATTCGTTCAATTTGGGAAGTTTTCAGCTGTATGCAATAGGGGAGCAATAATTTTGGAATGTAGGCATGAGGTTTCAAATGTAGGATTTGTATGAACATCTAGGAGATGAAACATATCTACAGACAATTATAGTTCCAGATATGAACATCTAGGAGAAGAAACATATCTACAGACAATTATAATTCTAGATTATAATATGAGATGGTAAGCGCATGGCATTTTGTAATAATCTCACATACAGGGTAATATATGTTGTGAAAAAACATTATCATACAGCACGAGTACTGTAATTAAGAGTAGAAGCATCTGAAATATAAACATGAAGTAATGTCTTTGCATAACACTTTATTTACAAATTTGACATAAAAAGTGGGATAACTTGTTGACAACTTCTAAAGATCTCGAAAAACTTCATGGTATACTATATTTCGGGTCTGCCTTGTTAGATGTCCATTGTCATCAAGTGCAAGTATTTTGAGACCTTCTCTAGATGTGACTCTTGATATAGCAACATAAAGCTGACCATGAGAAAATACAGGTTTAGGCAGATAAACTCCTACTTTATCAAGCGTTTGTCCTTGACTTTTATTTATCGTCATAGCATAACAATGTCGGATAGGATATTGGCGACGCTGCAACGTGAAAGGCCATCTTGTAGTTGCATGAAGTACAATCCTTGGTATGCACACGTATTGGCCAATATTACTTCCAGTAATTATTTTAGCTTCAAGAACCCATTCACCCAGCCTAGTTATCAACAGCCGAGTACCATTGCAAAGCCCCATAGCTTGATTGATATTCCGCAACAACATAACTGGAACCCCAACTTTTAGGGAGATACTATGTTTAGGAAAATTAGGGGGATCAATTTTGTGAAGAAATTCAGGTGGATATAGTAGATCAGCGTCAGCTATGTTGTCAGTCGATTTGCATATAGTATCACAGCTATCAAATGTTGTTGTATCTCCAGGAACCATAGCAAAAAGAAGATCATTGATCTCATCAGCAACTTTATTTGTCGGGCATACGATTGCACGCTTAGCCAGATAGGACACTTCAGAAAAAATTTCAGCAAATGAATCATATACCTCATTGATGATAGCCGTAATATAATCAGAAGTAGGCAGTAGAGCTACATCCTGTGGCAAGGAAAGCCAAGAAGGAACGGATTATTGTGCTTGGGTATCCATAGGAATAGTTCCATCACCAATATGAAGGACCCATTGAGCAAACAGATCCATCTGAGTTTTTTCTTTATCAGTCAATAAGGGATTAGATAATCTCATATTTTCTTCCAACTTAAGTAAAGTGACGTGCTTCCACAGAGGTGATTTGATTAGAGAAGAATTTACAATCTCTGATTTACTTGCTCCTTCTATAACAGGAAGTACTTGTCTAAAATCACCACCTAGAACAACTGTTTTGCCACCAAAAAGAAGAATTTTTTTGACTTGTCATGTATGGATAGAATATCTTTCATGCTTCTGTCAACAGCTTCAAAGCAGTGTCTATGCGTCATAGGAGCTTCATCCCATAGTATAAGAACCGCTTTTTCAACCAGTTCAGCTAAATTTGTTCCTCGATGTATATTACACATGGTCCGATCAGCAATATCCAAAGGGATCCTAAACCGCGAGTGTGCAGTCCGTCCACCTGGGAGCAGCAGCGATGCAACACCTGACGAAGCTACAGCAAGAACAATGTGGTCATCAGCTCTTAAATCCGTAATGATAGCGTTCCATAAAAATGTTTTCCCTGTACCACCATGTCCTGAGACAAAAAATAACTTGCCAACTGAGTCGCTAACAGACGCTTTGATTTGATCATATATCATCCTTTGACAAACATTTAGTCTCTCATGCAAAGATGTCGCTATAACCCTCAATTCATTTGTGTCATGCTGCATTTCCTCTAAAACCAGTCTATTCCCAAGAGATTGTCCCCTGTATAAGCCATCAATATTAATTCCAAAAGAGGACAAAGAGTAACCATTCTTAGCAAATAACATGGACAACTCTTCAAGCAAATGAGAACGCAAATATTCTGATGGAACTACTGTAAAATTCTTGTCGTTCATTAAGTGAATAATTTTCCGAGATAGATCATCTGTCATGTATGTCCAATATTTCTCAAGAATTCGCTGACCGTTGCTAACATCACAAAATAGCAGCACAGTCATGAACAAATGCCTTAGCTGATAAGAAGTAGCCCACTGAATGGACCCATCAAAGAGCAAAAACCACTCTTTGTCATCACCAACTAAACCACGAGCTTGGCAAGCTTCTTTAAACGACCCATAAATAACACCACGGTATAACTTGAGGTCCTCAAAGCATGTAACCCCTGCAACTTCATTCAGAAGCATCCGCAAGAAATAAAGCTCTTTTGTTGAAGGATGACAGTTGTAAATCCGGCCAATAGGAGGACCAAACTTCATTTTTCGTTCCTCAGCTGGCTTCCTCCTTTTCCACTTCTTATGTGGACTGTCCCATACCCATTCAGATGGAAACTGAAGGTAAGTCAATGAGCGGGCATCAGGATTTTCTTTGTTTGCAACAAACCATTCGGTCAACATCGTTTTGTACTTTTTGGGATTGTCTACAACGTCTGCAAGATTCTCATTTTCAGCATAGATTACTCGATTCATGTTCGGAAGGTGAACTGTTAATCTATACACAGCAGGCAGACGAACATGAATATCAAATGCGAAAGTTCGCCAAGCTGATTCACATGTAGACAAATATCTACAGAAAAAGAAGAAATTACACTAGTACAGAACGACACATCGGATACCCCTCTATGGCAACGGCAAGAGTTAGGCGACGGAAAAATGAGCTCCGCGCGCTTCCGCGAGTGCGCGCGCGCGCTAGTCGGTCGATGGGCCCGACACAATGGTAACGGAGGCTGAAAAGATCTCCGTTGCTCATATATAGGCAACGGAGGAAAGAATATCTCCGTTGCTGATATTGCCACATCAGAAACGGAGATCGGTCTATCTCCGTTTCCCATGTGAAGGCACATTAAGCGGTGCCGGTATTAATATATCCCACTCCAGTACTGTATCTCACTCTCACTCTCAGTCTCACTCTCCCCAGTTCCTAACCCTAGCCGCACACGCTCTCCTCCTACTTCACCCATCGATGGCGAACCCCTCCGGCGCCGACGGAAGTCAGGATGGAGCATCTTCCTCCTCCCACCCTCCGAGGCGCAGCCCAGATCTCCCCTACAACTGGGGCGAGATCCCCGGCGACTGCGGTCGCGAGTTCATTCTGAGCCCTCAAATTCCATCCGGATCCACGGCGGCGGCGGCCACCGATGCCCGGATCTCGTCCTCCTCGGACGATGAGGACGAGGATCTAGAGGTCGGTCTCCTCCTCTCTCGCGCCTCCTTTGAGCGCGAGCGCGCCGAGGGTGTCATTCGGACGTCTGCGATGCAGAGAGCTATCCGCATCTCCGCCGCCGAGCACGCGATAGAAGCCGCCGAGGAGGCGTTGTTCCAGACGCGGCTCCGGGCGGCCATAGACCGCTCTCTTCTCCCTGGCCAGGGCCCTGGGCCAGATGCGGCGGCGGAGGAGGAGGATGAGGAGGAGGAGGAGGACGCTCCGGTGTTCGAGCAGGATGAGGTCTCCTCTGATGTCTCCTCTGGCAGTGGCTCCGGCGCCGACGCCTGGGACGCAATCCGCGACGGAAAGCGACCCCGCCTCGCCTAAGGTAAATGACCGCTCTGTTAGCTACTTATTTAGCTCGGTTTGCTCTGTTAGTTAGCTCTGTTCAGCTATGTATTTGCTATGTTAGCTACTTATTTAGCTCGGTTTGCTTTGTTTAGCTATGTATTTGCTATGTTAGCTACTTATTTAGCTCAGTTTGCTCTGTTAGTTAGCTCTGTTCAGCTATGTATTTGCTATGTTAGCTACTTATTTAGCTCGGTTTGCTTTGTTTAGCTATGTATTTGCTATGTTAGCTACTTATTTAGCTCGGTTTGCTCTGTTAGTTAGCTCTGTTCAGCTATGTATTTGCTATGTTAGCTATTTATTTAGCTCAGTTTGCTTTGTTTAGCTATGGATTTGCTATGTTAGCTACTTATTTAGCTCAGTTTGCTCTGTTAGTTAGCTCTGTTCAGCTATGTATTTGCTATGTTAGCTACTTATTTAGCTCGGTTTGCTTTGTTTAGCTATGTATTTGCTATGTTAGCTACTTATTTAGCTCGGTTTGCTCTGTTAGTTAGCTCTGTTCAGCTATGTATTTGCTATGTTAGCTACTTATTTAGCTCGGTTTGCTCTGTTCAGCTATGTATTTGCTATGTTAGCTACTTATTTAGCTCGGGTTGCTCTGTTAGTTAGCTCTGTTCAGATATGTATTTGCTATGTTAGCTACTTATTTAGCTTGGTTTGCTCTGTTAGTTAGCTCTTCAGCTATGTATTTAGCTCGGTTTGCTTTGTTTACTTCTTATTGGCTCTGTTTATTAGCTTTGTTTGCTGTTTTTAACAAAGAATATTCGTTGTTTCAAGGGCTTGGTGGATGCTTGGTGACGATGCTGCTGCCGTGAAGACCTAGGAGCGGGGCTCCATACACGGTGCCATCACCAGGAGCAGTACATTTTGCGCAGCAGGAAAGACAGTAGATGTTCATCTGGCGGCCGTGAAGACATAGGAGCAGAGCTCCAGCCACGCGCACTGATGAACTTTTGTAAAGCAGGGCGTACAGGAATACGGTGACGACCGGGCGGCCGTCTATTCGCATGGAGCGGGGCTCCATCGACGGCACAGCCCGTCACCGTGTTTTTTTTTGTTTTCCTGTAACCCTTATTAGAAACGGTTATTAGCAAAACTCCGTGTCTAATGTTAAATACATCAGAAACGGTTTATCTCCTCCGTTGCCATTGTGAGGCTTCACATCAGTGATAGAGGCGGGGACACGGACCCTTTCTCCGTTGCCGAAGGGGTTTTTGGCCCGTTTCCGATGTGTCGTTCTGTACTAGTGTTAGTAAGTTTTGTAAAATGAATAACAATAAGAATTTGGGAGCTGAAAAATAAAAACACGGGGAACCACAGGTTAACACAAACCAGTAGCATAGGTAAACAATACTGTCTCTAGTAAAACTGACCTGCATTTTGCATACTCATCAATTTCGTTAATACCCACTGCATGACCATCAGGAGGTGTATACATAGATCTCAACCGCGCATAAGACATGTCATGCCCTTTAGCAAGATATTTGAAAAGATACATTAGAAGATTAGTCTTGTTGCACCACTCTACATTAATATGGGCTTGAATTTTTTTTAGCAATGATACGTTATGCGGAACAATCCATCTGTTGTCTAAAGGAATACCATTTTTCATAACAAATCGGCCATTATTTCGGCGACGGTAGACTGGAAAACCAAATCCATCAATAGTTGTCTCGTCGTTATATTGCTTCGGATAGTGTTTAGAACAGACCACATCATTCATACAGGGAGACTTTGAATTATATTCTCCACAAGGACCGTGGACCATAAATTCCTACACAAGCGCATATGCAAGCGCATCATCTTTGTAATCTGGTATCTCTGTGGATATGCAAGTATCAATCATTTCTGGTGTAGGATCGTCCGTCTCAACCTTCAACCACACAAGGGAATGTATATGAGGCAGCCCCCTTTTCTGAAACTCAACAACATATAGATCTGCAAGTGGAAGTAATGGTGTTAGAAAGATTGAAACAATTATAGATCATTACAAACTAATAATAAGCTAGGTTTAGATAAAGATGTTCGAATATTAAGTGGTCAACAAAGTGCAAATATAGGAAGCAAGCACCTACATGCATTAATAGGTCCGAAAGTATCCCCTTGTTTAACATCTGTACTGAATTCATCAATCTTCATTTTGAAAACCCGCGTAACAATATCTGGCCTATCAGACGCTGACTGTCCAGGTTCCATAAGAAGAGCTTCAGCTATTTCATCCCATTTAGGATTACATGTAAAAGTGATAAAAAGATAAGGAGCCCCATGAACATGACAAATAGCCATTCCATCTTGATAATTCTGAATCATATACCGTGGACTGCCGGTGTAGCTTGAAGGCAGTATATACTCAACTCCTATGTTTTTTCCATTGTAATCTCCTTGACCAATAGCATCAGATATTCCCTGATAAGTTTCAGATCGAAGGATATCTTGATTCCAAAAATGGAAATTGAGCCGACATGATTCCACACATGAATAAGAGTCCACATCAATTTGATGGGATAGCCGACCACAACATGTGAATGGATTAGGTTCCCTTTTCGGTAATGAATTCTGTAACAATAGTACTCTAGCATCGAAACATCCTGCCGCCCATGAATAGGAGCTCCATCGACAGACCTGTATTTGATGCCTAGATGAAATCCCATAGAAGCATAGGGGAATAAAAGTGGGTACTGAAGAGGCATAAGCGACGGATTAAGAGGAGAAACACGCTGAAAAAGACCAGCATTTTTTTGAACAATAACATCAAATCTATTTGTTTCAACTGAAAAATCCTCAACTATCAAGGCAGCCAATTCAGGAGCTGTTGGCAAAGAATATCAAGTTCCATGCTCTATTCCTTCATGTCCAAAAAGCTGAATAGCAACCTCAGGAGAATCAGGTGAAGCTAGCCTTTGCTGCGCCATTCTAAATGTCTGGACCAAATGATTGTGAATATTAAGCATCATTCGAAGAGAGTCAACAATGGCAGCATTAGGTTCATCTCTAGAAGAACGTCGTTGCTGAGCAGAAGGAGTAGCCTCTTCAGTCACCATAGAAGCAGATTGGTCACTCATATGATGAACAGGCCCATAAGAGGAAGATGAAAACTGATTGGTCGACGGAACATTGCCCTCGACATCAATTCGTCCAGAAGAAAATATACTCATCCTATGACGTAACTCATTCTGTGGATCAAAAATGTAAAGCTGCGCAAATTTAGGAACAGGATTATGTGTGGAAGAAGAGAACCTATCTCATGGCAGACCACTCCACATATCTTGAAAACATATGGGCCTCGTCCAACATTAACACTTTTGTCAACATGAACACCAAGGGAGGTGAAAGAAAACATAGAGTTGTACTCCCGTATGAGACGTAAGAAACGGTCGCAACTGGCACCGCCATCAAACCTTAGAAGCTCAGCCAACGGAGAAGGCCAGTCAGGATAAACAGGAAGAGATATCTTTCCACCATGGCAACAGCGCGTGTAGACAACACGTTTCTTTGTGCTGAGTCATTTACATCGTTCCTCATACCAAAAGTTGGCCACACAGTGTTCGCATACAAAATAAGGGCCGCCATAATAAGATCTTCCGGCCAAGCACCTAATGACAATATGCGTAGAATAAGAACAACACAAATGTAATAAGCATTCATTAGAGCATATTAAATAAAGAGCAGCCGCCTTACGTTTTAAGTGCGTAACCAAATCTTCAGAAAGCGGAAGACTAATATTAGCAGGCTGTGTGCTTTCTTGTAAAAGGCGATGTCGACGAACATTCGAACGGGCACGCTGATTTGGGACAACTCTGTTATTACGAAAGGAAGGAGTAGCCGCAACTGCACATATAAGAAAATGAAGGATACAAATTAGCTGCAAATCGAAGAAAAAGTAACAATAATATCCTAAAATTGAAAAAGAGTATACAGAAAAGTTTATACCCGGGGCCGGACGAATAGATGACACATGAGGAGAAGCACTGAAGCTGTCCACTCTCTCGTGAACCAGCTCGTCCTTGGATGAGATATCCAAAGAATCAACACCAATTTTAGAAGGCTGAAGTAGTAAATCTTCGTTCAGATACATTGAACCCGGATAATCAGTAGAAGAAAAAGGCATCCAAGAGGTAGCATCTTGCAAACGTGAGTGCATAGAAGAATTGGATCGGATCGCATCAGCCATTAACGGAGCAGGACCGGTGAATCCATCTGACACGGCTGGCCAGCCATCATTGTCCTCATCAGAAGAATTCACATGCGGCACTGGACGTAAAAGAAGAAAAAACATTAGGTTAGACCAAATTGGAAGCATCCTACCAAAAATATTAGGGAAAAAAATCAAGAGGCGGTCTAACACACCACAAAGTAGGTAATCTCAAGAAAAAACATGTAGATACGTAGTAGAACAGCACATTCATGAAAAAAAAATGAAGAAGAAGCAGCCAAATAAAATGGAGGACGTTACTGACATATGTAAAAAGTAACTCGTTTGCATATTGCAAACCACAATAAAAAAATCAATTACAGTATTTGCAAACTCAGGCATGGTGGTGGCATGGAAATGGCTGCTACATTTTTCCTTGTCTATTAAATGATCACTGTGAAATATGCGAACACCATACTCCTATGCATGGTAACGGGGTATTATTCTTCCTTGAACTTAACTAATTTTTGAATCCTCTTCTAGATCGAAAGACCACTGTAGAATCATGGTGGAAGGCTTAACCACAATGAGTTTTACTGTGGCTCTTGTTATGGTTCAGAAGAGGTATATGTCTCTAGTCCAATGGTTCACCTGTTAAATAATCATTACACCGGTCTAATAATTTTTCTTGTTTAAGATTTTTAAAAATATTATAGACATACTAATATCACAATTACACTTATACCAGTCAGACGATCAGTGTTGTAACACCTGTGAAGAAGTTCATGAGGCCTATGGGAAGAAAGGATCGGCACTCACTAACGTAGAATCAATTGATCAGGTAAAGAATCATTTTTCTCCACTTCTACTTGATTGCTTAATGTTGTTCATCTACATGGTTCTTAGTAGAAACTATCCATGTAGTTCCCCCATAATGACGTTTGATGTGTCACCTGGGTCCTTTGTCTTATACTAAAAGGGGAGTTAGTATTATTTATTAAAGCATAACATGCAACATTAAATTATCTATTTTCAGGAAACCACATGTGGCATAGCACGAGCCTACTAATGTACATATTGCTTATCAGTTATTATTTTTGGGTCTATATATTTTGGTTTGACAACATAATTTCATTTAAGAAACTCGATGAAGGAAAGTTGAATCATTTTAGGTACATAAAGAATAAATCTGTTGCTTCCACAACCAAATCTTAGCAGTCGGTAAACAGAAAACACGAACACAACAATGTATAACTTTCCTATAGCACTCCACCTGCTTCTTTATATTTCGATGAAAAAAGTAATGCACATATGGTAAAAGCAATGACTGTAGAAGCATTATGCGGACGGAAGCATTGGTGGACAAACATATAGTCACTCAATTATATTATTTCGTCAACAATGCGTAACTTGCACAATTTACATAGAAGTATATAAATCTTGCATAAACGGTGTATACGGTGTATAACTTGTAAAGTTTGGGCAGGGATACATAATTCGATGGACAAACATATAGTCACTCAATTATATATTCTTTCATCAACAATGCATAATTTCCACAATTTACTCCTTAGTATATAAATCTTGCATAAACGGTGTATAACTTGTAAAGTTTGGGCAGAGATACATAGTTGGAGCATATAATGTTGTGCGTACAATAGTAAGCATGTAAATCAAGAGGGGTACAGAAACATGAAAAATTGAAGAGTACAAATAAGCAAACAACAGTAAGGACAGCATACTGGCAGCAGGGAACGCTGCATATAGGGAAGAACCCGCCGCAATATTAGCATAAAGGACAGAGTGCAAGGGAGCAACAGGTACACGTGGAAAAGCATAAAGTAAAATTTAAAAAATAGCAGGCAGTAAAAAATCCGAAATAGATTATAAGCATCGAAATACAATCAGCATGGAGCATACGCGGCATCTTAAAAAGAAGAACAGGTGTTAGAAATAAACAAACAGTAAGAACACCTGAAGTCTCACTAACTGGGCGCTTGCCTAAATTAATCTCCTGTCGTCGCAAAAGCTGCTCAGTTGATAGAAGCATAAGCTGAAAAGCACCCAGCAGAATAGATTAATAAGAAGCATTAAGAATTGAACTATCGAGAAGTGAGAGTAAGCTGAATTGAACAAATACGCCAACAGCAGAAGCACTAACAGCGTCATGATCATGCGAAGGAGGTACATCACGCCCAATAATCTCAAACGGAGGGAAAACAGCACGATCAGTTGGTGGCGCCACAGCTTGTTCTACAGGGTGAAAACAGATTAGACGAAGTGATGGTCCAAAAACAAATTAGGAAAGAAAGCGACAACAAAGAACGCACAAACCTGACACCGACTGCATATCACGGAAATCACGCGGTGACATAGACCCCCCCTCCACTGGACGCACTCCAGAAGGAGGCCGACGGCCACGGCCGCGACCCCGCAGTCCACCATGACGACCGCGCGTCGGCAATTGGCCGCCACGACCGCGATCTGCTGCTCGTCCACGGCGAGTAGACCCAGACACAGATCGAAAGGCAGGAGCACAATTAGACACCTCGACTTGGCGAACAGAAAGACCCAAGCGGTCGTGAGCAGAAAGCACGCCAGCATCTATGCGCGGAAGGTCAGACGGAACTGAAGAAGGCACATCAGCAGTACACGAAGACAATGTAACAGAATGAATTACGTCACTGAAAAGACGCCGACGGCAAGGCGGCGGAGGGAGAGGTCCGTGAACGATGCGAGGACGCCGGCGCGGCTGTTGTGGCACGTCCGCAAGAGGGTCCGGCTGGAGGAGTGGCGTGCTCAAGCGAGGAAGAATAACAGGCGGACCGGAAGAAGCAGGAACAGAGACACGGACAACCCGAGGACGACCCACCCGTCGACGCGGAACAAGCGTAGAATCAACATGAAGACCATCTCGATCAAAATCAGAACCTCTATCCATCGTACAAAACAAAGAATCTCCTGTTGCTCCTTTTCCTGTTCCTTCTTGTTTCTGAAGATCGGGTCCAAGAATACAGCTACTGGAAACTGTCCACCCCGATGTTCCTCTGTTGCGGCTGCGAGCCCATTGCCCTGTCCCTGAGCGGCTTCGGGGGCGCGGAGGGGAGGTCCTCGAGGTGGTGGAGTCGGAAGTGGTTGAGGAGAAGGCTGCGGCGGGGACGGGACCAGAGGCGGCGAGGGCCGAAGAGGAGGAGCAGCGGGGAGGAGGCGGTTGCAGCAGGGATGGGACCGGAGGAGGAGGCCGCAGCGGGGATGGAACCAGAGGCGGCGAGGGCAGAGGAAGAGGAGGGCGCAGCGGAGAGGAGCCCGGAGGCGGCGAGACCGGAGGAAGATGACGAAGGGAGGCGGCGGCGGAAGAAAGACCGATATGGATGTAGCCGATGGAGGCAGAGCGATGTCGTCGATGGAAGAAAAGCGGTGGACTCTCTGGCAATGTGGGCCCGCAGCGCTGGGTGGACGTGGGCAGATCTGATTGGTAGAAATTACGTTGCTACAGTACGATGGAAACAAAGAGGTCTGGACCGATGGACTTACCGATCGAACGGTGAGGAAAGACAGGACGACGTGGAACCTAGATGAAGGTGTGAATCAGACGTACTTTTATATACTAGGGAATTCTTCGTACCACATCAAATCCGGTTAACATTTGTGTTTGCGAGGATATCCTGTTAATATGTTAGTGACAGTCGCCACCACACAAAATGGTAAACACAATAGCCGCCTCGCTGACTCACAAGTCCCAAAAATGTGTTGACTATTGGTATGCTGGATTTTCTCTCCTCCACATCGATCACCGAGAGTCGAATGTGGCAAAGCACGAGAAAGACGGCCACGGCCAATGTCCCGGCCGCCATTACAACATACATGTTGTTGGGCCAATAAGTCTCCATTGGAGTAAGTCTAATAATATAGCTAGCATTGGGCTATATAAAACCACCATGTCATAAAAAGTTAGCACTACTTATCACTCATAGGGTTGTCTATTAGCTTAATCATCGTTGTCTATTGCCATCTCCTCAACATCAGAAAAAGTGACATGTACTACGATTGTACTTGCTCTTAGCATGTTGGTATAGCCGGTGCTTGGTAATGGTGCATGGGTTGCACAACGTGGGCTGTGTTACTTTTTCGTTTTAATGGCATGCATGCATGCATTGATGCGGCAACCTGCAGTGGTTGGGAGCTCGACCATAGATCGATTGGATTGGATCAGTACTCGTGTGATCGTCGTAGCCTCTTGTTCCGTGCATATATAAGCTAGTACCTTGCTGGATAATGTGCACGGGCATGTCAGTGACACGTATGGTCGTTATGCATGTGCCTCGGAGAGTGCATGTGTTGATGGTGGTGGGAGACAAGCGACGAATGCAAGATCGCACACGCGGTTGAGGCAACTTGAATCGGGATAGATCACCATGCATGATCGATCATGTGGCGATATCACGTTGCTTAACCGAAGGAAAGGATAAATTGATGAGCCGTCCGGGGTTTGGTTGGGTACGTACATAATGAGTGGGTAGAAAGCTTGCTTGTCCTACCAAACATAATCGCACACGCGGAATCCCGTCCCTTTCGCAATGGCGCTACATGTCGATCGATTTCTCTCGTGCAAGTGCCACAGTTTGCGCCAAACACTAGTAGAAACAGAGCCTTTAGTCCAGAGTCGATTTTGGCTCTAGTCTCGGATGGCTTTTGAATCCGGACTAGAGGGTGGAACTAGTCCCGGTTCAACAGCCACGAGGCCGCGCAGGACTAGTCCCGGTTCGTACGGGGCCTCTAGTCCCGGTCCGTATTACGAACCGGTACTAAAGGGTGCGAGACCCCTCTAGTCCCGGTCCGTATTACAAACCGGTACTAGAGGTCCTCTGCCTATATACTGCATCGCCCCTGCTGGTTTAATATGAAATAATTCATATATTTAAATCCGTACATCGAAATTGAACAAATAAAATGTCTAAATCGACTAGAAAAATGAGAGGAATCCAAATTTAACAATTATATCATCTTTTGCATCACAAGAACTCATTTAAATAGGATAAATTACTTTCAAAAAATCAGCACAAACTCATTTAACTAGAAAAATTAGGTAGAAATCAAGAAAATTCCTAATAATTTAGGATTATTCATAAAATGTGGATTATTCTTTGTGAAATTATATGGGTGCCATTTTGCACCATATCTTTTTTAGACCTTTTTTTAATTTATTTGATTGTTTTCAAAAAGCGGTCAAAATGGCCACCATGACTCTTATCGAAGAGGTCTAGGGTTTCACCGAAGCGGGGCTCCGGAGCGTTGGAAACCCCACCAAAACCTAGTTGGTTCCATACCATATGTATATAATTGTTTTGGGTGTTGTGACCGGCTTCACTGGCTTCACTTTCTCTCTAGTAAGTTGGTGGACTTATAGCTGAAAATTCCCACTTCAGGCGAAACAGAAGGAATCTTTGCAATAGTTTGGTGGATCTTGGTTTTGGATGTTCATATTTCCTAACCTAACACAACTAAGCAAAAAACTCCACTGTCCTACCCCCTTTCGACTCCGTTCAAAGGGGTATATGGGAAGTTTGACTTTTTTTCAGCGGGTTCAAGGTTTCACCAAAGCGGGGCTCCGGAGCGTTGGAAACCCCACCAAAACCTAGCTGGTTCCATACCATATGTATATAATTGTTTTGGGTGTTGTAAATGTCCAATATCCTACTCCGGTGTGTGACCGGCTTCACCGGCTTCACTTTCTCTCTAGTAAGTTGGTGGACTTATAGCTGAAAATTCCCACTTCGGACGAAACAGAGGGAATCTTTGCAAGAGTTGTGTGGATCTTGGTTTTGGATGTTCATATTTCCTAACCTAACACAACCAAGCAAAAAAACTCCACTGGCCTACCCCTTTCGACTCCGTTCAAAGGGGTATATGGGAAGTTTGACTTTTTTTCCAGCGGGTCCAAGGTTTCACCGAAGCGGGGCTCCGGAGCGTCGGAAACCCCACCAAAACCTAGCTGGTTTCATACCATATGTATATAAGTGTGTTGGGTGTTGTACATGTCCAAGATCCTACTCCGGTGTGTGACCGGCTTCACCGGCTTCACTTTCTCTCTAGTAAGTTTGTGCACTTATAGCTGAAAATTCTCACTTCGGATGAAACGGAGGGAATCTTTGCAATATTTGGATGGATCTTGGTTTTGGATGTTCCTATGTCCTAACCTAACACAACCATGCTAAAGGATACCTTTTTTAGGGGATTTTCACTTTATTTGATTTTTGTTCAAAAAACGATCAAAATGGCCGCCATGACTATTCATCGAAAGAGGTCAAATTTCCTAACTATCGATATTTCTGTGATGCAAAAGATGATATGTATAGCATATTTGAATTCGTCTCATTTTTCTAATCAACTTAGACATTTTATTTTTCAAATTTTGATTTCCGGATTTAAAGATATGAATTCTTCCATATTAAATGTAAAAACATAAAGTAAAATTCATTTTATTGTTATTTAGTCAAGATATACTATTACATAATCATTGTTACTTATTCAAACAAAGTTTTAAAATTGAAACAATGAAAAGGTGTAACATCGTAACCGAGGGGTTAATATGATTGATAAGATACTAGTATCAGTAAGTTCTCATTTTACATTTGGAAGCTAATTTGAAAGGAACTCAAAAGTTAAGCGTGCTGGGACTAGAGCAGTCTGAGGATGGGTGACCCAATGGGAAGTTTGACCTAAGATTAAGTGTATAATTCGAGATTAAATGAGTGGCTAAGTGGAAAGTTTCGGAATAGAATTAAAATAACTCGAGACTATATAAAAAAAATCTTCAGAATACCTTTAGTCCGGGTTGGTAACACGAACCGGGACTAAAGGTGTAGACCTTTAGTCCCGGTAACACCACCCGGGACTAAAGGTCCTCCGGCCCAGCAGCTCGACGACTGCCACGTGAAGCACCTTTAGTACCGGGTCGTAACCCACCCGGGACTAGAGGGTGGGGGGGCCTCTAGTCCCGTTTCCGGCGTCCCGGGTGGGCAGCTGGGACTAGAGGTCCTTACCACCTGGGACTAAAAGTCCTGTTTCCACTAGTGAAAGATGCAATACGTACGTTCATCACCACGCTACCATGACCGTGATATAAGAAAGGTATGTGCATCGTTAGGACGTTTCCACTAGTGAAAGATGCAATACGTACGTTCATCACCACGCTACCATGACCGTGATATAAGAAAGGTGTGTGCATCGTTAGGACGTTAGATACCGTTTCTTTGATTCATGACCACCGCCGTGTGAAAAGAGCAAATTTAACCAAACAAAATAGAGTAGTTACAATATGATCCATATATGCGTTATTAATCGTGTGAAAAGATTGGCTCATTTTTGTGCCATTGATATATGATTGTGACCATTGCCATCGATGACGGGGCTGGCTTGTTGCGCTCTTCCAGTTCTGGTGATCGATTTCAGAGACCAATAATACAGCGGAATTTTTAAACTTAGTCGCTCATGTTCTCATAATCTTAGCCACCGCACCACTTCGTGATTCGGGCGAGTGGAAGTCCGGAGCCTAGGTACACCGAGACCCACTTACAAAATTTAGCAGAAAAAACTTAGAAAAACAAGAGTTGCTACACCGTAAGAAAACTTAAACCGTAAAATTCTTATTTTCCCCATTATCATAAAACTTACCTTACGAAATTTTGTATGGGCAAGTCTTAGCTTAAGACTAGGAAAATTCGCGCGGCGACACACCGCGCCCGTGTGGTGACATAACATAAATAAATTGGAGAAGGTCGAATTGTTGCAGCACATCAAGAAATTTATTTACCATGCATGATCGAAATGGTGATGGCACCTAACGTTGTTTCCAGGAGGTACAAACCCCGCCGGAGAAGGAGGCGAGAAGGTTGAGGTTGACCTGCGCTATGGGGAGGTAGTTCCCGGCGCGGGCCGTCGACGCCTCGCCCGACATGGTCGGCGCCGCCACCATCATCTCCTGCGCATGCGGTAGCGGCACGAAGCTGTAGAGCTGGCGGTGGTAGCTGAAATCCCTCGCTGGCAGCGCCCAGAACGTCGGCGCGGGGCCCCCCATCGACATGGCCGCGGAGGAGGCCTCGAGGGAGCTATCCTCGTCGCCGTCGGCGCCACAGACCGCCTGCCGACGATGAAGGGCGCGGCGTGCGGGAGGTGCATGTGGCGGGGGGACACGGCATCGGGCTGGGATGGAGCGGAGGAGGGGCGACGGGGAGAGAGAGAAGGAGGCCCGAGGTCGGGGCGGGACGACGGCGGGGACGGGCTGGGCAGCGGCGGCAGCGGCGGGCCGGAGGTGGCCGACTCGGGGAAAATGAGGTCGATTTTGGTTCTAGGGCTAGCGCGTGTGTTTTATACCGGAGGGCCGATTTACAATTTTTGAAAAACTCGGGGACTTTTCTGCAAAAAAGCATAGGGTTCGCGCGTGTGTTCTGTACCGGAGGACCGATTCACAATTTTTGGAAAATGCGGGGCTTTTCTGCAGAAAGACGTGTGGGCCGTCGGGTCTAGATCGGACGGCGCGGAGAAGGCCGCGCACTGTAGATACATGACATGTAGTTTTGTAAAATGAGGTATTAATTGAGATTATAGGAATGTAATTCCGTTCATGAAAACTTTGTACATGACAGGCAGGTAAAAAAAATGGCATTCTGGGCTAGATCTAAAACACAATTTTCTGGATCCAAATACCCAGGTTCAAAATTTGAAATCTGTCAGAATTTATCTTTTTTGCACAGCCTAAAATACAACGAATTTGAAGATTAAAGAGAAATATATATGTCCGTCAAAATAAAAATGTTAAAACATGAAAGTTGTTTGGGAGGGTGATATCCATCTGCTCGTGAAAGGAAAATTCAAACGGACTACTGAGTGCGACGAATTTAACAAAATTCGTAAAATGTTTTTGCGAATTTGGATCCCAAATTAAGGAGTTGGAGTCAACCAAACTCGAAACCGATCATGAGAATGGAACCTACTCGTCGATGCACATATATTTCATGTATATATTATCATGAAAAGGAGCACCACCGGATCTAGATCGGACGGCGCGGAGGAGGACGCGCACTGTAGATACACGCATTGCAGATGCGCGCACTGTAGATGCGCATGCGGGATGAGGTGGGTGCCTTCACAGGCCACTGAAACGCTCAGCTTTGATATATGTGTAGATACATGACATCTTAAACAATGACATTTTAAACAATGTACTCCCTCCGTATCAAAATATAAGACTCTCTACCTACTTTCTATACACATGTATCTAGACATGTTTTAGTGCAAAGTTCATGTCTAGATAAATGTGTGCAGAAAGTAGGTAGAGAGTCTTATATTTTGATACGGAGGTAGTAAATGTCTTATATAAATGTGTGCAGAAAGAAGGTCATTCATTTACCACTACAGAAAAGCGGAGCTATGCCGACGGCCAGGGTCTACGCCGATGGCTTTTTGTCGGGGCCGTCGGCATAGACCCCAAACAGACCAGCCCACAAAAAACTTTCGGCATAAATCTCCAGGGAGCTACGCCGACGGCATTGCCCTCGGCATAGCTCTCTTTTGATCTATACTGACGGCAATGCCCTCGGCATAGCCTGCGCTAAAAAATTGGTTTGACCGTTTTCGGATTTTGATATTCTTTAGCTCGTTTCGAAGAGGAGAAGGAGACCTACATCATCATACACATTGTTCATGCTATATTATTCGAAAAAATAATCGCCTAGTTAAATCACTTTATTTGATTTTTTTCTTCAAAAAACTGTCAAAATGGACACCCTGACAATTCATCGAAAGAGGTCAAATTTTCTAAAACTGTCGATGTTTCTGTGATATAACCACTATTTGTGTACCTTAAAATGATTTTTTTTTTAAAATCAGACCAAACTATCAAACACTTGTAGTTCAAATTTGGATTACTTTCGGAAAATCACCATAACCTCATTTAACTAGGCGAAATTAGATACAAATCAAGAAAATTCCTAATACTTGGGGATTATCCATCAAATGTGGACTACTTCCTGTGAGAATTAGATGGGTGCCATTTTGCACCATATTTTTTGTACTTGGTTCACAAAAAAAGTCATTTTTACCACTTAGAAAAAGGAAAATCATATTTATAAAAATAATTTGAAAAATCCCTTCGGAACCATTGTTTCCTATACCAAGATACACCTATTTGTTGAATATGAGAACTTTATCACAAACTATGCCGTGGGAATGGTTATAACTTGAACATTTGGCTTGAAACTTATAGATGTTTATACATGATAGATTTTTTTATGAATATTTTTTTGAACAATTTGTCAAAAATCAAGTTTATCATTTTCATAGCAACTAGTACAAATAAAAGGACTCCATGCCAGGGGATATATTTTTTGAGGTTTTTTTACTTTATTTGATTTTTTTCAAAAACTGACAAAATGGCCACCATGACAATTCATCGGAAGAGGTCAAATTTTCTAAAACTATCGATATTTCTGTGATATAACCACTAGTTGTGTACCAAAAAATGTTTTTTTTAAAAGTTTCATATCAAACTATCAAACACTTGAAGTTCAAATTTGGATTACTTTCGGAAAATCGGCATAAACTCATTTAACTAGGCGAAATTAGATAGAAATCAAGAAAATTCCTAATACTTGGGGATTATCCATCAAATGTGGACTACTCCTTGTGAGAATTAGATGAGTGTCATTTTGCTCCATATTTTTTTGTACTTGGTTCACAAAAAAAGTCATTTTTGCCACTTAGAAAAAAGAAATGATATTTATAAAAATAATTTGAAAAATCCCTTCGAAACCATTGTTTCCTATGCCAAGATACACCTATTTGTCGAATATGATAACTTTATCACAAACTATGCCGTGGGAATGGTTATAAGTTGATCATTTGGCTTGAAACTTATAGATGTTTATATATGATAGACCTTTTTGTGAAGATTTTTTTTGAACAATTTGTCAAAAATCAAGTTTATCATTTTTCATAGCAACTAGTACACATAAAAGGACTCCATGCCAGAGGATATCTTTTTTTGAGATTTTTTTTCACTTTATTTGATTTTTTTCAAAAAACGGTCAAAATGGCCACCATCACAATTCATCGAAAGAGGTCAAATGTTCTAAAACTATCGATATTTTTGTGATATAAACACTAGTTGTGTACCTTAAAATGATTTTAAAAAAAAATTCAGACCAAACTATCAAGCATTTGTAGTTCAAAATTGGATTACTTTCAAAAAATCGGCATAAACTTATTTAACTAGACGAAATGAGATAGAAATCAAGAAAATTCGTAATACTTGGCGATTATCTATCAAATGTGGACTACTCCTTGTGAGGGGTGCCATTTTGCACCATATATTTTGTACTTGGTTCACAAAAAAAGTCATCTTTGCCACTTAGAAAAAGAAAACTGATATTTATAAAAATAATTTGAAAAATCCCTTCGGAACCATTATTTCCTATACCAAGATACACCTATTTATTGAATATGAGAACTTTATTACAAACTATGCCGTGGGAATTGACATAACTTGATCATTTGGCTTCATGCTAGAGGTTTTTTTTCATAGCAAGTTTATCGATTTTTCTGTGATGCAAAAGATGATATGGATGGCATATTTGAATTCTTCTCATTTTTTAATCGATTTAGACATTTTATTTGTCAAATTTCGATTGACGGATTTAAAGATATGAATTATTTCATATTAAATATTATTACATAGTCACTGTTATTTATTCAAAAAATATTATTACATAATCATTGTTATTATTCAAATATATTTTTAAATTTAAACAATAAAAAAGTGTAACATCATGATCCATGGGTTAATATGATTGATAGGATACTAATATTATTAGTAAGTTCTAATTTCTCATTTGGAAGCTAATTTATAAGGAACTCAAAAGTGAAGTGTGTTTGGGCTGGAGCAATTTGAGGATGTGTGGCCGAATAGAAAGTTTGACCAGGATAAGTACTTTGACCTGAGATTAAGTGTGTAATCAGAGATTAAGTGTGTGACCAAGTGAGAAATTTCAAAATATAATTAAAAATAGAATTAAAAAATATAAAAATGTTCAATTTTTTAAAAAATAAAATTTTGGAAAAAAAATTGGGGAAAAAAATCTAGCCTAGACCTATGTGAAGGGCAAAGCCGTCGGCATAGCTTAGTACGCCGACGGCTTTCCTACGCAAAGCCGTCGGCATTAGAGGCAGAGCCGAGGCCCTGATACGCCGAGGGAGTTACGCAGACGGCTGCCGTCGGCATAGACTATGCCGACGGCAATCTGGGCTATGCCGACGGCAATACGCATTCCTGTAGTGTACATCCAATATGCCATGCTCTAATGTCCAACTAGCTCCTTATAGGCAACTAGTAATGGTGCACGTGGAATGCACGTGTAAAATTATGAAATATATTAATAAATTATCGCAAACGTCTAATTTATCAAAATGAACCGATCGGCAAATGTGTCCAAAGCAAAAAGGCAAGGAAAAAATCAATACAGTTTAGAAAAAAAATCAATAAAACAACACAAGCCTGTGTTTATCGCTGCGAAGATTCAATGATAGATAATTAAAATGTATCTTCTTTTCTCTTCCATTTGAATGCTGGCAAAACCTGCTTCCATGTTCCTATCATCTCTTCATCTCAGCCAGCATACTTCACTGGGTTGTAGCTGCACATGGGGCACAAGAAGTAACATAAATCAGTGAAGTAGCAGTGCAAAAGACCTAGCTTAACAGAATACTACCTATAGGAAGTAGAAAACCTACAGCATTGTTGGAAGATTTAACTGGATATTAATACCAAAGACGAACTTAATAAAAGACAACCGTGTACTTGAAGTCTTGAACACATCTCTGGCCATCTGACAAATTTTCTCCGCTTCACTGGTTTTCCTTTTCACTCCCCTCGTTTTCTTGGGGTGACCACTGACCACTATAAACTACACTTGTTGTAGATGCTTGCAAACATCCAGACCAGATTCAGAAAAACATTCTTGAATGGTTAGCAATATTTCTGTAGTTTTGATAGAATTATCATGTCCGTAGGAGTAAAACAGAATTTGTGTTACGGGCAAAAAACACAAGAGGTCAATCAAGAAATGTCACCTTCGGTTTTGAGGAAGGAGCTAGCTATTTCTGTCCTAATTTTCTTTGATCCTGAGACTGTGAGACATAGCAGATCCCTTCTGCGCAGTCTGCTGCAGGATTTGCAGGACGAATTCATCGTTTGAACTTATGACGATGGCAGGGTGTGGTTCTGTTGCCTCTGAACCTCCGGCAGCCACTGGGTTCGCGACGGCCGCTGTTGTTTTAGGATGGCATGTGACGCCTGCGGCCTCTTGATCTGCATTGAGCGATGCAGGTTATGTCCATTGGAGGATGGCTATAGCTTCAGAGCTTTCTTGATGTTGTTGGCCGGCAATCTTAGGGTCAGTCTGTGCATATGTGGAACATGGCTCGAACCATTTTTTTTACTGATTATGACACAGAGGATACATGATTGAATTGGTATAACTTCAAAACATGCTTGATATAACGATTTACCTGGGAGAACGGCACACATTAATTACCAGCAATTGCAATCAAATCTCTGTATCAAAAAACCATGGTATATGTAGGTTCAGTAATTAGCCACCATCTGTGATTCATAACTCGAGAACTTCACAAGTCAGTGTAAAAAAAAAGCATGATAACATTTGCCAAAACCAGAAGATCCTATTTATGCTAGCCTTGAACAGTGAATGAATAGTTCAATTTACTAATCTGCACACGCTGTAATCCAAGTAAAACAGAGTTCAAGACATACCAGAACACATGAATGCACAATATGACGAAAATGGATAACTAAAATCATGTGCACAATATGTAGATAACGGACCATACCATAGCACCTCAACAAAGCAATCAGTCTGGTGGGTGATTAAGCAGAGAGTGGTGTGCAGTAGGTGGTTCAGCTACGCACGGAGACGGCGTGCGACATGCAGTGTGCAGTCTCCAATGCTGGGCTACGGGAGAAATGGTGCGGCCGAAGTCTGTCTCCCTGATGCAGTGATTTGGCGTCTGCGACGCGGAGAAGTGGTGGTTTCTGCGTCCATGGCCATGGATGAACGACAGTCGACAGCTGACTCGATGATGGCGGTTGGTGGGGTGCATCGGCGGAGGAGATCAGATGGGGCGTGGGTAGCGGCGCGGAGCGCGGAAGGACGTGCGTTTGCGTACCCGCACACGGCGGCCAAGCGTCTGGGCGTAGGCGGGCTACGGGAGAAATGGTGCGGCCGAAGTCTGTCTCCCTGATGCAGTGATTTGGCGTCTGCGACGCGGAGAAGTGGTGGTTTCTGCGTCCATGGCCATGGATGAACGACAGTCGACAGCTGACTCGATGATGGCGGTTGGTGGGGTGCATCGGCGGAGGAGATCAGATGGGGCGTGGGTAGCGGCGCGGAGCGCGGAAGGACGTGCGTTTGCGTACCCGCACACGGCGGCCAAGCGTCTGGGCGTAGGCGTCGGAGCAGAGAGCGCCCCTCCTCTCCTCTATCCCGCCTCCCCCTCACTATCTCCGGAGAGCAGAGTCGGTGGCGGGGACATGCTCGAATCCACCTGCAACTGCGGTTCGAGCGGGGTAACGGTGGCGGCCTCACCATGGAATCGAGTCGGCGACGGCGAGCGAAGACGACATGCGATGGTGGATCATGCGTTGGTGCAATGAGCACGGCTAGCTAGGGAGGCGAGGGTGCTGGGATGTGGGAGCGCACCGGCCGCCGAGGAGGCGTTCGTGCTGGAGGTCGCTGGGGACTCGCATTTTGAGCGGATCTGGGAGCGGGACGGGCGGAATCATTGCCAATCAGTTTCCTTCTTTTGTGATGATTTGGAGGAAGAGTCGCGGGCTTGGGAAACAGAGGAGAGGCGGAGCGGACAGTGTTTTACCGCTAAACACGGAAGCGATCTTCAGCGTTGATTACAAACAGTGGCGGACCCAGTAATACTTTAAAGCCCAGGCAAACTGTTAATAAAAAGACTTAATACGCTATTATTTTGGACAAATACGATGACAATACATGGTGCCGGCCGGCCGGAAGCCCGGGCAAGCGTCCGGGCATAGGGGCGGCTGGATCCGCCTATGATTACAAAGTTATACGGTCAGGATGTATTGGATCTGCCCTCTCGATGTATTGGATCTGCCCCCTCTCGCTCTTTTTATATTGGTATAGATGCAAAGCTAAATCTCCAGGGAAAGCTCGACAGGGAGACCCATGCACGTACTGATTCTGCTCAGCTTTTGGCGTGCAAATTACGGACATCAAATGATGAGGTGACGTGCATAGAACCTTGTTCACCCAATTGAGGCGTCGCCTTTTCGCACGTCCCTTCGATCGATGCGATCGATGTGATGTGAACTACGTACGTGATCACCGGTTAACTCCTGTGCATTGGTTGGAGATAGCCATGCATAGGGGCGGCGATGATAAATTTACCGAGAATTTGCAACTGCAGAAGTGATGTAGCCACATGACAGCTGATTGCCAGTGTTTTCTTCTTTTTGAGATGATTGCCAGTATTGGTTGTGAGTCATCGAGTGCACCGTAAATAAGGCTGCTTGTCGATGTAGAATATAGGATAAAGTCATTTTTGGCTCCGGAGAGCTCTAGTGCTCACTCTATTTTTTTAAAATCAAAAATCATATTCATAAGTTTTAAATAATTTGAAGATTTGAAAGTATGTACATATTTATACACATATTTATCATTTTTGTATAGCTCAGAATATAAAGTATTTGAAATCGAGATTTTTCGCACGTTTGTGGGATACATCATTGATAACATGCATGATTTTTTCTTCAGTTTTTTAAACCTTACGTACCGATGAACTTACTGAGTGACAGTGTGCTTGCTTTGTGTTTTCCCAATGGATAGAATTTCAAAATTTTGCATGTCTATAACTGAGTTATTTTTTCGAAACATAGTATTTGTCTCATCTTGTAAATTAAGAAGACAAACATATATGTTAGAGTCGCCATATATTTATGTACATTTCGGCCATATATTTATGTACATTTCGGCGGCTCGTGAAGATTCACATTTATTAATATGCAACTAGTTACACGTGTACCCACGTTGAATGTGTTATTTCCAAGTTTTTCGAAAATATAAATCCATAGATATATGTTTCCTGCACTAAAGCAACAAGGAATACGTGAATAATACATAATACTATTCACCCACCTTTTCATTTTATAGCACAGGTCACAAATAACCATACCTTTTAGATGAAATTTTTTCTCAAGATACAACACAATTTATGCCCATGAATGTTTTTGGAATTTTGAAAAGAGTGAAAGGCACCAGAGGTCACGAAGTTGCGCGAAAAGTAAGGATTGGTCACCAAGTTGAAAAACCTCAAAACGAGGTCACGAAGTTGTGGAGTAGTCAATTTTTGGTCATTCCGTCACGGTGGGCGTCAAGTTGCTGACGTGGCAGTGTGTTTTTTTTACAAAAAACACCTTGAACTTTTATATATTTCGGCTAGCAGCTCGAAAATAAATATGGAGAAGGACCTAACAATTAGAATATATAAAAGTTCAAGGTGTTTTTTGTAAAAAAACACACTGCCACATCAGCAACTTGACGCCCACCGTGACAGAATGACCAAAAATTGACTACTCCACAACTTCGTGACCCCGTTTTGAGCTTTTTCAAGTTGGTGACCAATCCTTCATTTTCGTGCAACTTGATGACCTCCGGTGCGTTTCACTCTTTTGAAAACTCGAAAAATTCCCATCCAACACGAACACGGGGTGCCTACACAACCAGTTGCGGAAAATAATGAAAAGCATGCCTGGCGTGGAGGAGGGAATAGCAAAGTGAACACCACTGGATCCGTGGCCCATAAACGTCGGCCCAAGATCAGAATAAAGCAGGTAACCAAAACACTAGTAAATGGGCCTACCCGGAGAGCTTTCTCTAGCTCCCGATTCCTCTCCTCCAACGCCACCACCTCCGCCACCGCCAAGCCACCCAAGCGCCGCCCATGTCGAAGTTCTGGAGACCGGGGTCGGAGAAGCCGAGCGCCTCGCTCGTCGATGACGAGGAGGGTGGCGTCCTCTTCCTCCCGAACAGCACCAGCTCTTCCTCCTCCTCCGGGTGCGCTCCCCAAACCCTAGACCCTCTGCCTCCCCCCCTCCCTCCTTCGCGCTCCCTACTTTTGGTTCCTAAACTCGTGTCTGGGTGTTGCTGCTTCTGTTGCGGCTGGTGTAGGTTTGGGCACGCGAACTTGGAGAGGCTGAGGCAGCGGCTGCCGGTGTACATGTACCGCAAGGCCATCCTCTACCTGGTCGAGCGGCATGCCACGACCATCGTCGTCGGCGAGACCGGTAGCGGCAAGTCCACGCAGATCCCTCAGGTGCGTGCTCTAGGCTCTTCTCTCTCTCTCTCTCTCGAACGTCAATTGGGTCCCTACATCATTTGAAAGTTTACTCTCTCGGGGCTGTAGGCGCATATGGTCGAACAACTGCCGTGCGCGTGCGTGTGATGTGTTGTATTTGGTGATTGTTTTCCGTTTGGACTCGAATTAACACCTCACCTTCACTATGCTAGTATAGATTATATATTTGTAGTTATGGTTCCTCCTTCCTGCATTTGATTAGAGGCCTCTTATGTAGGAGCATGTACTATTTGTGTGACCGTCACAGTAGGGTAGTAACCATGGACAATTGCCTGTGGATCACCTACGTGCATTATGACATATAAGAGCAAGGGAAATGGAAGTTACAGAATAAAAATAACAAGAGGCGAAAACCTGTTTAGAACTCCACCAGATTATAAGTTTTCTTCCCTTTTTAGCATCAGTAAAGTACTTGTTTACCCATCACTCTTTCAGCAGTCTACCACTTACATGAACTTTACACTTTACACTGTCTTGAACTTAACCTCCTGTTCATTATCTTGGACGCCAAAAACTGATACTCATCATTTTGGACTCCCATAACTTGGTACAAAAATTGGCTCTTCACTCTCCAACAAAAGTTCTGCTTATTCTCAAGTTACCATGTGGCAAATAATTTCGTATGTCTGATGTGTTGGCATTCTTCGTGTTTATAACTTTGACAACTTTCGTAGTAATAAATGTGCTTATTTTATAGGGAGAACATATCAATACAATGCAAACTCAAGGTAGGCACAACCAGGCAAACCCATTTCTTTCCAGCTTTTAATCAACGCCAAAAGTTACTGAAAAGGTTATTCAGAGTCTTGGGGGTGCTGTAGCACCTGGTAATTTTTCATGTTAATTTCTCAAACTAATTTAAGAGGGAAATGAATTTCCTCTATAAACAGTAACTTAACTCCCTTTCTCATTTTAATTTGTATCTTTACAAACATTCAGTTTGGCTTGGAAAATTGTAGAAAGGTTGGCTGAACTGAGAACTATTTTTGTAATCTATCCTGGATATTGTTTCACATTGACATTTGACTCCATGCTGAAACCGAAGTACTTTGCTTGGTCGCACCTATAGTTGAATTGACATGTACTCCAATTTTTAAATTTTTTTTGAAGGGCATTACCGTAGGGGAAACCCCTACGGTGTGGATTTTCTGTTTTCTATTGATAAGTCATCCGGGCCGTCACCAAAAAGGTGACCCCCACAGTACAAAGATCAAAAGTTCAAGGGGGAAAAAAAGAGAACAAAATATACATGATTAAGGGAAATGGTTCCTAGTCCAGCTTACTAAAGCGGGCACCAAATTATCTTTTACCCTATGTTGATGAAGCATCAGGTCATTTCGGCACTTACTCTCCAACCATCAAAAGATGCATTCTGATTTTTGAAAATAAGATCATTTCTTTGTCTCCATATGTTCCAAGCGACACAAGCAGTAATCTCCATAAAGCATGGTCCCGTGAAGAGTTGCTTAGCTGCCAACATTCTCTGCGATATGGAGACTGTACAATTCCATTCAATTTCCACAAAGTCCCAGCATGAGGCTGCAAAAGGACAACCAAAGAACAAATGGTCTCTGGTTTCAATTACTTGTTCAGCACAAAGAACACAGTTCGGGCCATCTTCAATATTCCAGTTTTTCCGTGACATTAAGTCCTTCGTGTTCAGTCTGTCTTGCATCAGAAGCCAAAGGAAAATACGGAGCTTAGGCAAGCATTTAGATGCCCAAACAGCATCAAGTGCGAGGTCTCTCGGGGCTTGGGCGAAGATGAATTTATTCCAATTTTTTAATTTCAATGTACATACTTGAAGGCAGAATGTAGAGTTTAGTTTTTGATGGTTGAAAAGCTAATTTTCATAATAATTCGAAAGAACGTAAGCATGAACGACAAACCTCTTATGGCTATTGCATAACCCATCATCTTACTTGCAAATCATGTATCATTTCTAACTTCGTTGTATTTTGAACCAGTATCTTAAGGAGGCTGGTTGGGCTGAAGGTGGTCGACTTATAGGTTGTACCCAGCCAAGACGATTAGCTGTGCAGGTATCAAATGTTTAAATCTTCATACCTTTGTGCATCCTTTTCTAGATTCTGTATAAAACTAGGTCTCTCTCTTTTTACCGTCTGATGAGTTTCTGTATTTCGGATCTCCTAGCACAATCTATCTCTCTTTATATGGCAAGGAGTTCACAGTAAATTCAAACACAAATCAATACAAACAATATGCATGTAAGAACAAGAGAGAAAAATCTGCATAATATAGGTAGATGACTTTCTAAAGATGAGCTTGGATTTTCTCAGTCATGAAGGTGGTTTATCCACCTGCCCCCTTCTGGTGCCCAAAAATGCGTCTGTAACAGGAACGGTATGCTGGCAAAATTATGTACCTTGAGAACCACGTGTGTAGGAACCAAAAACATCCAACATTGAGAGCATTCTGCTGCAAACTTATTCTTGCGCTCCTATTGTTGTGGACTTAGATCCACAACAGAATAACTACCGTGCAGAAGATAGCCAGACGGCATGGCTGCGAGGGATTGGGTAGACATAGGTTGAGAAGAGAGAATTATGAGGAAGAGGTTAGACTGATTGTTCTTGCTTATCTAAAACGTGGATACATCAATACATGTCATCCTTATATAATGGATGTTCAGACCTTGACCTCTCCTAATACGATTAGATCTAGACCTTTCCTAATATAATTGGACTCCTTCCTAATCCTATACTTTCCAAAAGGACTCTTGACGTCTCCTAACACAATGCGACCATCCTGGTATTCTTGTCATCCGGCCGGCCACATCCATGTTTGTCGATCTCTAGGTTTTCTGATCTGCTAGGTGCTTTAACAGAACGCATGTTCTATTATCTCCAAAAGTATCATCTGGAATCATGTACAAATTTATCTCCATTCTGGCTTCGGTTTGGAAACAAAAAGCACCAACCATGCATAGACGCTTGATATTCATGCAGACTTGTTCATCTGATGGACGCCATGCAAACCACCTGAAGCTATTTGCTGTTTTATGGAAGGAGTCTTTTCCTGTATGAAAGGAGGAATAGCTTGAACCAGAACGAATCCTATCTGATTTCATTCTCGTGCATGCAGAATTATTCTTGTACTTCTCTTCCCAACATGAGCGATAGCTTCTAAATATTGCATGCACCAAACGATCCTTTCCTGATTGCACATATGGATTCAGAACCAAACTCATGTTTGAGTCGACCAGCAAACATGCATAGCATGGATCAATTTCATGGACATCTTCAACACTCGCCCTAGGCACAGCACATAAGATTTTCCCATCTGGCATCAACGTCGCTACCGCTGAGGATTCTGCCACCGTTTTTACATCAGCACATAGCTGCTCTGTTCTGGCTTGCGACTCCGGTGTTTTTATTCCTGGCTGAGCCACTGCCGCCGCTAGCAGCTCTGCCACGCCTGGTTGCCTGGCCGTTGTACTGATTGCGCTTGCCGCTGCTGTACTCGCACTCGTCTGCGCTGCCTCTGGTTGCTGCTGCACCTTTGCTTCTGCCTTTTGTTGAGGTGCGTCTACAATTGTGGTAGCTTGTTGTGTCATCACCGTTAACTTGGTTGCATCTGAGCTCGGCGATACAGGGAGCAACTCGATACCAAGCTGACAACAGCCATCATATATGTTGCGACCTTGTAAACTCCTGAAAGCTTGTGGTGCATCATGGTCTGAACCATATTTGATGAAGACCACAATCCTTGATTTTGCTGAAAAAATTTCAATCGTCTCTACGGCTCCATAAGGATCGAAGATCTGATGAAGCACACTCTCGGTGATAGGGTAGAGAACATGCTGAATCGTGACGCGGAGTATCCGTCGCGGCATCTTCTCGGCAGCAAAAGCCATGGTGGTCGGCTCTGATACCATATGTTGTGGACTTAGATCCACAACGGAATAACTACCGTGCAGAAGATAGCCAGACGGCATGGCTGCGAGGGATTGGGTAGACATAGGTTGAGAAGAGAGAATTATGAGGAAGAGATTAGTCTGATTGTTCTTGCTTGTCTAAAACATGGATACATGTCATCCTTATATAATGGATGTTCAGACCTTGACTCTCCTAATACGATTAGATCTAGACCTTTCCTAATATAATTGGACTCCTTCCTAATCCTATACTTTCCAAAAGGACTCTTGACGTCTCCTAACACAATACGACCATCCTGGTATTCTTGTCATCCGGCCGGCCGCATCCATGTTACTAGCGTCCACAACACCTATAGTGATTTCTGGAATCCTATTTCAGAAAGTCAGCTGACACAATCATATCCGTACTGCTTAAAGGATGGTAGCTGAGTGAAAAATTTACTGCTCTCGTGTACTAATTTTCTTATTGTTCATGTCCTCTTTTGTGTTCGTAGGCTTCATTGCAAATGCTTATATTTTTTGATCAAATTTCCCTTTCGATCCATCTTAATAATTTGAACAGACTGTTGCATCAAGAGTGGCTGAAGAAGTTGGTGTGAAACTTGGCGAAGAAGTAGGTTATACGATCCGGTTTGAGGATCAAACAAACCCGGTATGATCAAGTTTTTCTCTATGGCTGGTTTTCTTTATCTGAATTCTGTAGCATGTAACACATTCAGTCAATTGGGTTCCATCCCCTATTTACTCTACTTATCCCCTACACGGTTTGACAGGGTATGACCAAGATAAAATTTCTCACAGATGGGGTACTGATTAGAGAAATGATGGACGATCCTCTTTTGACCAAATATAGGTACCATATTATTACCCTCAATATTAGTATGAACTTAAGTGGCGGTCCAAATTGTCAGCTGTCTATTTCTCATCATTACTCAATCATGTTTGGTCAAATTGTATAACTTTATCGTGATTATGCATTTCTGGTGATAATCATAGTGGAGAGTAAACACCTTTCTCACTTGGATGGTTCCATACTGATTTTGCTTTATTCACGATCCAATCCATGTGTTTCTGTTCTGTTAGTGTAATTATGATAGATGAAGCTCACGAAAGATCCATTTCAACTGACATATTGCTGGGACTCTTGAAAAAGGTTCGCACTTTTGAACATGCAAGTCTGATTTCTTTTCAAGTCAGCTGTGAATAATGTTTTGATTCCATTTTTCTTGTTTCTTTACATCAATTGACCAGATTCAACGCCGTCGGCCGGAGTTGCGTCTAATCATTTCCTCTGCAACAATTGAAGCAAGATCAATGTCAACCTTTTTCAGCATTAGGTCATTCCCTGTCTAAGAATTAGTTCCTTTGTATCCTTATGGTTTACAGTGTTCACAAAGTCGCTACATGGTAACATTAGGATGCAAATTGTTAACTCTGATGTACTGGTTTCTTGTCCCTAAATATCATATGCACTATGATTTGCGCAAGCAATTTAGTGAGGGCCTGATCTTTAAATTTCCGTTTATCTTCACGCGCAGGCGGAAGAATTCCTTGGTCGAGTCTGCTGATGGTGTGCCCAACCCAGAACCTGCTATACTTTCTGTTGAAGTATGTTTTACTTGTGGCTGAAATATAGATGGAAGGGGTCTCTTTGTTATTGATGAGAGTATAACTTGGTTCTACAGGGTAGAGGGTACACAGTGGAAACTCATTATGTGGAAGAGCCTGTCTCAGACTACTTGCAGGCTGCTGTGAATACTGTTCTTATTATTCACGAAAAGGTTAGTTGTTTCACACTATAAAAAACAGTAGATTCCATAGCCATACCAGTAAAAATGGAGGCCCAGTGGGTAATATAAATTTAGGATCTATATATAACGAAAGGCAATTACGAAAATAACTATCTTTTCATTATATATACCGTATCAGCAAAATAATTGTTTGATTTACATCTTATAGCAAACAAATCTCGAAACTCTGAAGTAATATATCCTTTAGCTGATACGTGCCGTTCTTCTAGCATTCGTTGATTCAAAATCTTAAATCTTTACTATTAAATCGGAGTTGGGGATGGTACGTTCACTTTGATGGTCGTCATGGACATCATCCTGACCGTCATATATTGACTCAACTTTTCCACTCAGCGTCTAACCCACCTAAATCGTCAGATCGTTTTTTCACATGACGCACACTATCGTGACTCTAACCACGGGGTTGAATGGAAAGTAATCAACATTAATTTGGATATACTTCCTTGCATCGCTAGCTGATTCTTAATTTTGATCACGGTGAATTACACCAATTAATTAACATTAATCACGGTGCACTGCCGCAGAAAGGTATCTTCACAACAAACAACAAATCCCCGAAATATGATCTCATCGCTGCTGCTCCCATTCGGCCGTCACCCACACGGACATGTCGTTGCTGCTCCTCTCAAGCAGTCACCCCTGCACAGGTTGCTCGCCAGATTCTCCGTTGTCACTCTTCTCTGTCCAAGTACGTCAACCAATTCTCCGTCACCACCATCACGGTACCCCTGAACAGCTCGACAGATTTGTATTTTCTCGGTATGGTTGCTGTAAAGGCCTGATTCAAATTCAGATTCTACGTAAACCTTCTACCAGCACAACCACCTCTAGGATTCAGATTCGTGCGTAAAGGCCTGATTTTACTATTTTCGAATCAACTATTATAGCTACACAACATGCAGATCGTACAAAATCAATGCATAATGTTAGAAGAGAACAAGCATGACAAGTTGAAACCATGCCCATCAGATCATGTGAAACTCAGACAATGGATATAAACTGAACTAATCATAACTAAACCGTGGTGACCTAACAGTCCTACAGAAAGAAGCAGTAGCAATACTAGTACCTGCATATTTGAGTGCCTAATGTTAGAGATTTGCTGATACTTCTCATTGCTTCAATATTTATGCCATCCCTCTCCCTCGGATAGCGTGCTTGTTTCTTGGCAATGCTTTTACACACTAAGAAAATATGATAGGAGAAGGTACGAGACAACGGTTCTAACCAACATCAGATAAGTAAACCAAAATGATTCTTATGTATAGCTTGCGAATAAAAATAAAAATGGGATTTGAAGTATACCTGTTTTGAAATCTCTAACTGGTCCTTCCTTGATCGTCAAGAGTGAACACACCTGCAACCTACACAGCCTAGCCATTGGATATGCTATGCCTATGGGTTCTTTCTGAATAACAAAGAAAATCAAACAATATTTTTCACATGAAGCACCTGAATGACCGTGTGTTGCTATAAATTTTATTTTTCCCATAATGTTTGTCAATATAATACAGGCGAACATTCATGTATAAGAAAAAGACAACCACAAGATATATTATAAACCCATAATATTCCACCTCGTTTGAAGTTTATGTCGATTAATGATATAATTTGTCATCGTTAACATGAAATAAGCAGCCGACTAATATCTACGCCTCTACACTATTTAGATATTGTCGTATAATGTCAAAGATGTTGTTGTGTGCTTCATTTTCATGGTACTTGAGCAAGTGTAACAAAATTTTCTTAGTCAGCTTGGAACCACTCTACACAACAGTTTTTGTCGTTAGCATGAATATATCATGTGGAAATAATAAAAAGTGCAACATAAAATACGCACCGTGCATAATGGATGAACCAATTCTTCACCATTCCATGAGAACATAATGTAAAAAAAAGATAACCAGACAAATTCTTGTAGATGAAAGTCACATCATTATGTTGAATAGTAAATAGACAAAGTAAAACACGTAAGTTTATTTCGAAAGACATTCACCTGTTTGGACATTTTGTACTACCAATTGTTGATCTACGTATATCAGAATCCCAGTCGGGTTGTGCTAATGCGAGTGTCTCGTTTAGTTAGAAAGAAATTCTTTGTAGTTTCAATTCAAGGCCATGAGATCGCATCATTTTACTCTCCAGTGACAGCGGTACAAAATGAGTATTCAAAACATATACACAAGATGTTTGCTTGTGGATGGAAAACAAGCTGAAGTGGTCGATGGATGCATAAGGAAGAAAAACCTTCATAGGGACAACCATTTGAAATAAATAAAATGTGACAATGATAGACAAGTGAACTATATTTACCAATTTGCGTGATGAGATTTTGTAGTTTATCTAAGGCTAGATATGGAATAACGTTGTCAACGATCGAATATTTGGCTTTACGCGCCATTTGTGACCTCTTGTGGAATCGACCGTCGTTGTATAGGAAAAACACTTTTTAGAAACAGGGTGATGCCAATGATAATACGACATTATAGCAACTTACACAAAACCGTAGATCCATGTAGTGCACATCAGTCTTTACCAGCTTGGCCATACGATCCTGCAGCTGGTAAAGACTGATGTGCACTACATGGATCTACGGTTTTGTGTAAGTTGCTATAATCTCGTATTATCATTGGTATCACCATGTTTCTAAAATATTTTATTATTAAACGACAGTGCTCGATTCCACACGAGGTCACAAGCGGCACATAAAGCCAAAATTCGAAATATTCGGTTGTTGGCAACGTTATTCCATAGCTGGCCTGGAATAAACTATAAAATCTCGTCACGCAAATTGTTAAATATAATTCACTTGTCTAACGTTGTCACATTTTATTTCTTTTTAATGGTTGTCCCTATGAAGGTTTTCGTCCTTATGCATCCATCCACCACTTCATCTTGTTTTTCATCGACAAGCACACATCTTGTGTATATGTTTTGGATCCTCCTTTTGTACCGCCGTTGCTGGAGAGTAAAATGATGCGATCTTATGTCTGAAATCGAAATTAAAAGAATTTCTTTCTAGCTAAATGAGGCTCTCGCATTGGCACAACCCAACTGGGATTCCGATATATTTTTCTGGCACGTAGAGATCCACAATTGGTATTTCAAAAAGTTGAGACATGTGAATGACTTTTGAAATAAATTTTAGTGTTTTACTTTCTACATTTACTTTTCAACATAATAATGTGGCATTTATCTACAAGAATTTGTCTGGTTATCTTGTTTTTACATTATGCTCTCATATAATGGTAAATAATTGGTTCATCCAGTATGCACGGTGCGTATTCTGTGCTGCACATTTTTTTATTTTCACATGATATATTCATGCTAACGACAAGTATTGTTGTGCAGGATGGTTCCGATCTGAGTAAGAAAATTTAGTTATACTTGTTCAAGTACCAGGAAAATGAAGCACAAGACAATATCCCTGACATTGTACGCCAATATCTAAATAACGTCAAGGAGTAGATATTAGTCGGATGCTTATTTCATGTTCGAACAATTTCAAACTATAACTTTAATCAACATACACTTCAAACAAGGTGGAATCTTTTGGGTTTATAGAATATTTCGTGGCTGTCATTTCTTATACATGAATCTTCGCGTGATAAACATTATAACAAAATAGAATCCGTAGCAAAGCACGGACATTCAACTAGTTAGTTCTTCATTTGCAACCTTCACCCAAACTCCATTTTTGGTGGAGCAGTAAAAGCCATGCGTGACGTCTTGGCAGAGGAGATTGAAACAAGCATGGGGTTGTGTGCAGTGTGAGATGTGAGAGAAACAAAAAAACACTGAATAAATAGATGGTAGTTTGACAGTGGAGCATACCTCATTGCGAACAACGAATTTATTTTGGATTAATCAGCGGGAGTGGCTTGGAGGTGGAGATTGAAGAATCAGGAGCTGGGATTGGAAGGACAAGATGAACTGTGCTGGGAGAAGAAGAGAAAAGGTATGCGGAGAGAGAAACATAGGAGAGATGAGGAGGCGTAGGGGAGGATTCTACCCTGGAGAGCTGCCTAATGCTTTGATTACAACTCAACATTGTGCTAAATACTAGTACCCAATAAAATATTTCGAGGCCCTGTGCAGGCACACACCCTGTACAGGTTGCCCTTTCGGGCCTGTGTAGGGTATCATGCTTCCCAAGAATGTTTTTGATCATTTTGGAGCTTTTGGTTTCCTTTATGTCCCATATTACACTTGAGTTCTCTGGTCCATCACCTCATTGCAGTATGCCACTCACAGTTATTATTTACTTCTCTTAGGCTATGCTTCTTATGAAACAAATTGCAAGGGTATTCAGATTTTAGATGCTGCGCTGCAGCTTATATAAAATTAACCACAAGTACCGCTGAATTAGATGTGTGGATGTCAATTGTTTGCTACTCTATGAGTAGCAGGAGTTACATGGGAAATTACATACTAAATCTTGTAAGCGTGGAAGCTCAAATTATACATATCAGCTGCAATCACGTCGCATTTCTACCCACAAAATTGAAATAAAAAACTGTAAACGTTAAAATTAATATGATTGTTGTTGATCAAGGGAGACATACCCACCTGATTAATCAACACACTTATGGAGGAACTAATATAACAAAACATATCTTATCTCTTGTATGTAAGAGAGATTTGTAGAGTACATTGTTTTGCCTCCAGCCCGGATTTTTTTTTTTGAAAAAGATATTCAAAATTTTCTACGTATCCTTAATTTTTTGGTTTAAAATACATTGTAGCTTGCGCTACGCAACAAAGACAAAATTGTAGCTCCAAAACTTGATTTTGCATCCCATATTTTTTTTGTAGATCACATCTGAGAAGCTATGCGGATGAATATTTATATGCACATACTAGACATGCATATGTACTTGTATATATATTTTTAGAATTTAAAAAATATAATTTCCAACTAAAAAAAGAACTGATTCCATGAAGCTTGGGATCTAAATGGACTGTGTAGGCATATTTTCCTTACACAGTAAGCATCTCGGTTGCCTCACTTCTCAACATTAGTTAATAATATCAGACAAAGTGGTTAAAGGAAGGAAAACTGATATGATCACTGTCCATCAGATAAACAGCCATAATTTTTCTGTTCCTTTTGATAATGTTCTAGTCTTTGAGGTAAATTTGGAGCTATCACCGTTTACCTTTGTGGTCTTATGGCAGTGCGTATTCCCATATTTTGTTGCATATTTATTATTTTGCATTTTACTCTTGCCAGTAATTAAATACTGGATAGCTATCTCTTGTTATCACTCATTAACTAATTTCCGCAGGAACCACCAGGGGATGTTTTGGTGTTTTTAACTGGCCAGGATGACATAGAGGCTGCTCTTAGGATGCTAAATGATGAAATTCAACACCTTGGAAAACACTATTTTGGTAACTCTCTGTTCTGCATGTTTACGATATTATAGGTTGCTCTTGAAATGGGTGTCTAGTCCTTGGGAAAAAAAATCAGCTTGCGGTAGTTAATCATGATTTGTAATGCATTCAGAATTGCTTTGATTCTCAGATTTGGTGATTTTGCCCTTGTACTCTGGCCTTCCGCGGGGAGACCAAGTAAGCGGTCCTCACTCCTGTTACAATAAAATATGTTTTCATTGATCATTAGTTGTCGCTTCATGTTGACACTATTTAGTATTTGTATGCTTTTCTAGGATCTCATTTTTGCTCCTACTTCAAAAGGGAAAAGGAAAGTTGTGATATCAACCAACATTGCTGAGACGTCATTGACTCTGGAGGTACTGCATGTCTTTCCTAACAAATATGATGTTGATAGTGAGTTTCTGACCGATTTCTCTCGAAATTGTGTAGGGCGTGGTGTATGTTGTTGATAGTGGATTTTCTAAGCAGAAATGCTATAACCCGGTACATTCTATCTGTTCTTTTGCAGTTATTCGATCTGGCTACCTAGATATAGCTTTACTTTGTTTCTTTTTTGTAAGTTTTCTTTGTGAAACTCTGAAATTTGAATGCCAACTGCTTTAATGATCTTTGAATAGTGCCTTGCGCATCCATCAGAAAATCCTTGATTTGGGAATCCAGTAACTGCCCTATATCAGTAAAAGCAATCTAGACGAGTTAATTAAGGATCCCTCTCTTTCTGTACTTATGGTTCTGTTTATATTTCACTGCTTTTATAACAATCTTCGGCGCTAACACATTCAGACATTCCTGGTGACATCTACCCCCACCCCTCTTTAAGCTTGAGGGCAATTAAATCGGAGATCAAAGTTTTTGGTGTAGTTATTTTTTTTCATGTGTATAGCCTTCTTTGTTGTAGCTTAACTGACTCTACATCTTGTTGTGCAGATTTCTGACCTCGAGAGTTTAGTTGTCGCACCAATATCTAAAGCTTCTGCAAGGCAACGAGCAGGCAGAGCTGGAAGGGTGCGACCTGGGAAATGCTTTAGGTATAATCAGCAGTTTTGTTATTGGAATATTGGGATTGTTAATTTATGTCTCCTCTTTTACGTCAGTTCTTGATTTTTTGTGCTGTTCCATTTATAAGTCCCAGTTCTTAACTCAAATATTTTCTGTACTGAATGCTCTTTTATCCACTGTTGTTTTTCTTTTTTCCACCCCTACTTTTGAATATTTTTAAAGCCAAACAATCAAGTTTAAATTTGGTAGATCCAGTATTCTGTGGACTGTAATGTATTTACCTTGGTGTGAAATACTTTATCATTTTTGTGCATCTCATAAGCTGATATCTCCTGCAGGCTTTATACAGAGGAATATTACCTAAATGAAATGCAGTCAGATGGCATTCCAGAAATGCAAAGGTCTAACCTTGTTTCCTGCATAATACAGGTATCTTGGCTCATCTATTTTGTTGCATTGTAAATAGATAAGCAAATAACATATATTAACATAATTTGCAGTTATTAATTTATTATTATTTCTTAGCCTCTAGTGCTTCAAAGAAAATGATTTTTGCCAAATTTTATAACCACCCTCCTTTTGGTGCTTACGCTGTACAAGGGAACTTTTGTAAGTTTGTGGCCTTATATGCAGATCAACTTTTAATATCATAAAACACATATGCATGCCATATTGTTTCATGCCGAGTACTAAAAATAGTCTTTACGCGTGTATCAAATTTTAAAATACACTAATTGCCAGTTTCCAAATTAAAGTACTAGTCAATGTGAAAACTTAATTATTACTACTAGAAAATTAGCCCATGGAAGCCACTAAATACACAATTAATAAATAATAAATATATGTTAGTATATCTGATGTTCATCAGCACACTAACCAAGCTAGACTGTTATGGCTTGTCTTCATGTCTCTAAACCAAGGGTGATTAAAATCACGCATAGATACATACCATGCAACTTGTATGATAAATTCTCGACACTCGTTTGGGCATTTGACTTATAACTACTGTGTCAATTTCCTGCATCATGCATAACGGCCATACTTTGACAATGAAACATGGAGCGTTCTTGCACTTGACTTGTTGAGCCATGGAACCTGGAAAATGCCCCAGGTGTCCACAAATGTGTAATTAATAAGAGACTCTAGAGTATCAGGCACAAATTCTCTGGAATATATGCACTGAAGCATGCCTACATTGAGTATGACTGATCTAATTTCCTGACATATATATTTTGGATGACAGTTAAAAGCGCTAGGCATAGACAACATTTTGGGGTTTGATTGGCCAGCTTCTCCATCACCAGAGGCAATGATTCGGGCTCTGGAAATTCTATTTTCACTAGGAATCCTTGATGAAGATGCCAAACTAACAGTTCCCATTGGTTTCCAAGTTGCTGAGATGCCTTTGGTATGTGTGTATTTCTACTATTTTTTCGTCATATTGTACCTATTTTTGTTTCTTCAGAATATATCGCAATTGGCTACTTAACTAGTTCAAGGAACAAATCAAGTTTGTTGTAGTACTAACTAATGCATGATACAGCCGAGTCAAATCGATTCCTTTCTGAATTTGGGACGTGCAAGTTTTTTTGGTTGTTTCTCTCTTGAGTATCAGAATTTAATGATATACTTCTAGCAAGAACTGCACACATAAAAATCTTGCAAGAAAAGCTCAACGATTGACTAGTGACATGCCAGCTCCCACCTAGAAATTGTTACAAACTTACAACCCATTTGACGGTAACTCTAGTAGCTCAGGAATTTGGACTAGTGGTTTACCAAAATCATGTATGAGTATCTAGAGTCCTTCTAGATCAAAGGCTCAAGTACAAATGATAAAGTAATTCTGTGCTGAAGGAATATTTTAAGTCATATATGATGAAAGATACTCAAATTAATAATTCCAACTGCATAGAACAATTTGTAAGAAAAAAACATGCATGATAGTCTATTTCAAAATAGTACAAGAATATAGCTGATATATTTTTGCATTGCCATTTGCTAGGTTCAAATAGAACTTCCGGCTATGTTTAGTACCAAATTATTTAAAAAACCAAAGTATAGAGAACTACGGTATTTTAGTCTGTAGGCACATGACAGTTTTGACGTATCAGAGTATGTTGGAGTATTGAGAATACTGTGACCTGTTTGGCGAGTGTTGTATTTAGCATTTAGCAATATAAATTAGCTATCCGTTAAAATTCTGTTGCAAATTCCTGCACTCAACACCCATGTTCTTCCCCCAAGCTCGCCCTGTATGTCGACCCGATGACGCAGATCGGCCACCACAATGGCAACGAGAACGAGTTACACTTCCTCCCCTCGGACTACTTCGCCCCCTCCGTGATTGCGAAGGCTGCCGCCAGTGAGAGCGGGCGTGGCGGAGCGAAACCTCCTCGCTGATGTGTCCAGGATCGAAGAGAGGTGTGGTAACGGCGGCAAGAAAAAGGCGGACATTCGCCGTGCTGCTACTTCAAGCCCTCGGCTGCAACGCCGGGCGTTTGCAAGTTGCTCTGGGACAAGACACCATCGGCGACTTGCATAGCAAAGCTAGCTGCAGATCGACATCTCCTGTACAAAGCTAACCTAGCTGGACAACGAGTTTTGGTAGCAATGCTAGCTAGCTAGGAGTCATGATGAGATCGATCAACTAGTACTACTCATGTACATAGCTAATCTCGATGAATCGATGTATAGCCCACGGGTGCGAATATTCCGTCAGCACTGGAGAGCAAGAGAAGCCTCATCGACAATGGCTTGCTTTCTCCTTGTGCGCGTCCTCGAAGGCGGACACCGGGAGTGTTTCACACCCCCTTTGTAGATTCGGCAACGCAACACAAACCAGACTTGCACCAAGCGAACTTTAGCAAAGCGTGCACAAAGACAACCGATTTTACCCAGGTTCAGGCCGATCGGAAGCGCAAAACCCTACGTCATGCTTGTCTGAATATATGGTGGATCTGAGTGGTGTTTACAGGAGGCAAGCTTCGTTGCCGGGGGTTGTGTTCCTGCACCTCTACTTGCTTCTCTCTCTTGTTCTTGCCCTCTGCCTGGCTAGCTTGTGGTGGAAGAAGGCTCTCCCCTCCTCGTAGCTTTGGACCTCCTTTTATATCACAAGCGGTTACCACAGCTGCCACCTTACACGTTGTGCAAACCTTTGGGCGGTGCATGGGGAGTCGTTACTCGGCCTGCGCGTATGAGACACGGCACGCGGCAGGCAGGTCAGCATGACAGAGTCGCGTCGTGACTGCACCGTCCATGGGCTCGGGGCTGGAGCCCCAAGAGTTTCTTCAACGCGTGTCGTGCCCGATGCGACGCGCCCCCCTGGGGACGAAGCGGATTCCTCGGGACCATGTGAGGTCTCCAGAGGCTGCTCTCGGGAGCGACGACTCGCGTTGTAAACGAGGCAACGCGCCCGGGGTAGGATGAGCTCGGAGCCCAGCCAGGGAAGGGTCGGGCAAGCCTGCGGGCAAGGCTTCCTTGGGCGCCAGGGATGTAGGAAGCTATGCTGAGTCTAGAGTCTTGTCAAAGATCTGCATACCACCGTGAAGTTGGTGGTGGGTGAGTTCCTTCTTGGTGCCGCAGCAAGCAATGGTCCCACGGGTCCGGTCGGAAGGGTGGCCGTGGCCCGAGCATGGCGTGGGCATGGGGACCCCGGGTTCCACGGGAAACGACACCTTGCGTGTTGATGAGACGGTCTTCGGAGAAGACAGGCGGTGCGGCTCAAGGTTACGAGCGAGGCGGAGGGCTTCGTTTTTCTCGTGCTCATAGTTTCGAAAAAGAGGCCCAGGGGTTCTTGTTTTAATACTGCCAAACACAGTTTCGGAGATACTGCAGTATTAGAACCACAGTTTTTAGTCATAGCCAAACACCTCAAAGTATTCAAAACTATGGTATTTGTAGAAACTGCGATAAGCTCGAAATACTTTATAAATATTTTGCTACCAAACACAGCCTCAATGTTTAAACTTTTAGGTAGAGCTTATTCATGTTTGCGTCAGAGGCTGCTGCTATTGAAGGTTCATTACCTAGAAGTTTAGTTGTTGTGCATCTTGTTTGATGAGTTTTGTCTATGCTCCTATGATGATCAATGTACATAATCATCAGGTATACATTGTTACTCTGCTGAACGTGGTTGATGGCTTTACTGCTATGTTGGACATTTACTTGCAGGATTTTCTGTCTTTTTGTACTTGTACCAGCATATACTGTTGTACTTGTATAGCTTTTTATGTGCATCTGCGGTGAATAACGTCCTCTTCTCAAGTCAAGAGGTTATTGACTACGTTTTGATTCTATGCAGGATCCCATGATCTCAAAAATGATCTTGTCAGCCAATGATTTTGGATGCTCTGATGAGATATTGACTGTAGCAGCATTTCTATCTGTTCAGGTTAGGATCTATATCTCGTATGCCATTCATTTTTTGTGCTATTTTATTCTTCGAATTGTTCTGACACCCGCCACTTTGTAGTCTGTGTGGGTTTCTATGAGGGGAGTGAAGAAGGAATTTGATGAGGCCAAACTTCGGTTTGCTGCTGCTGAGGTTTGCAGGATCAACTTGCTGCTAAATTTCTTGTTTACTCAGGAACCTTGATTTACTGTGCTGCTTTTTACAGAATACTTGGCTGTTAATATTGACATACGTTTTGGGGCTTAGTGTGGACAACTACTGTGTGACACCCATAGACCATAGTATAGGAATACCATGTTACTTAGTACATCCTGGTCTTTATTTCAGTTAACCTATGGTCGAGTTCCTAAAGTAGATAGACGGGGTACTGGACAGTTACTCTTGTTTTCAGATTTCAGCTACATCCTCAATGATGTTCTGTTTAAACGCTTTCATTCACTGATCATTATGGGTTTGGGACCGTAGTACTGGTGATAGATTGGCTAGTTCTAGAACAAATGATTTAGTATTATGGAACAAAACTTGAGAACTTAGATCATGAAAATCCATATGACCAGCACCATCTTATTCAAGAACCTCCTTCCATGTATGTTCCACATGCTTGTGCAAATTTTGAGAAGTATGCATCTTAATTATATTTGCTTTTGGTTGCTTCTTCATGCCAATGCTCCCAACTGCTGTATTTGTATTGTACCGCAGGGTGATCATGTAACATTCTTGAATATTTACAAAGGATTTCACCAGTCTGGAAAATCGAGTCAGTGGTGTTACAAGAACTTTCTGAATCACCAAGCACTGGTACGTGTTCATTGTATAAAGACATATTTTGAATTAAGAATATGTGCATATCCAAATCTTTGTTACCTTCATTTGCTGCAAAAATCCATTTTCCACAATATTGTGTTCTCTGCTGCAGAAGAAGGTTATTGAAATCAGGGCACAGCTTGTCAGGGTAATGAAGAGGTTTGGCATACCGCTGAAATCGTGCGACCGAGATATGCAGGTGTGATATTTTTCTCTCTCAAACACGCATCCCGATGCATGTTATTTTGTATTAGAAGAAGCTCACCGATAAGGTGCAAAAAAAATTATAGGGCAGACAGAAAACAAAAAACCAACGAAACTGCTGAAACAAAATTCTATGCTATAGAAACAAAACCTATGCTAAGCCACGAAACAGAAAGAAAAATGCAAAAAAGAGCGAAGTGCTGCGGCGTCTCTTACAGGTCTGGAGCCCTAGAATGAAACTGTAGCCTCCTCAAGGACTTGGCTCTGGCCAGCTTCCATTGCTTGTCCTAGAGCAATATGTCCTCGCGAGTGTATGGTAGTCTGGGCGTGCCCCATCAAAGACGCAAGGATTTTTTCCAGTTTCAAATTACTTTTTCTTTGATAATTATGGTACAAGTCCTCTGTGCATACCAGGGCAACTTCAAGTGTTTTCTCCAATGCCATTCTGCATTTTTTTTTTCTTAAATAGTGACTCCCTCCATTCGGATTTAGTTTACATTTTAGAAAATTTCAGACAAATTAGGCTAGCATTTATTAGTACTACTTTTGCACACCCAACCATGCAACACAATTATGGTCTCACAATATACAAAGCATCCATTGGTTAAACCAAGCTTAGTTAATGTAATTCATGCATGGGAAATAGCAAACCGTTGCATGCATGGTGTTTGAACCTTCTCCCTCTTAATTATTGAGGTAGGACCCACCCAAAATGTAGACTAATTCCGAACAAATTTTGGTGCTAGAATGTAGACTAAATCCGAACGGAGGGAGTATATTTATCGTTTTAGAAAAAATTACAACTTTGGCCACTGGCTGTTAATAAGTTGGTCAGTTCAGTGATATTCCTAACTGAATTAAAATGCATTTACTATTCAGTTTTTTCCATTATTCATGTGCATTTTGGAAATTAGATCCTATTATGAAATGGATTGACTATGTACAACTTGATTCGCTTAATATTCATTGGAATTCCAATCCGGCATAGATTACCCTCATTTGAGGAGGATATGTATACATTATACATTTTAGACAGTTACTCCCTCCGTTCCAAATTAGATGACTTTCATTTGTCCACATGCGGATGTATCTATACTTGTAACATGTCTAGATACATCCGCATGTGGACAAATGGAAGTCATCTAATTTGGAACGGAGGGAGTAGATATCAACACTTACATTCAGATAGTTCAGCAACTATTATAAAAAAAAAAAAAGGACGTACCCAGTGCTGAGAGCTCCCGCACTGTGCGGGGTCTGGGAGTTCAGCAACTATTATAAAACTAATTATTTGCAACAAGTTATTTTCAGTGTCTGCTCTGTTCCGTTCCTACTCGTGTGCGAAGTACTGCTGGAAATGCTTGAAGCTTCCTGCCCGAATCGATTCTTATGAACTGCTGCTATAATGCCCACTGGTTACTGAACCTTTCATACACTTCTGCTAATGGCATTGTTATATTGTTATTCTGCAGGCTGTTAGAAAAGCCATTATTGCTGGTTCTTTTGCTAATTCATGTCACCTGGAGGTATTTACTCACATATATTACATAATAGAGCATATTTCATTTATCATACATATATAGCATGTAACCAGACTACCAGAGCTTTGTTTTCACATAAAAGCCTAGTGTGTGATTAGAGCTGAAATAAATTTTCCTTGGTACATCCATAAACTGTTTGATAGGTTGTACGAGTCCATACTTGCCAAAATATTGAAAATCAAACTACCTGCAGCCATCATCCTAAGTTTTTTTTATTGAACTGGCCCACCTGCGACCTGGCTGGCATGTCTCACATTCGAAAAGAACATGCCAGTCTTTAATGAATTATTAGACCCTTGAAAGTGATAAGTTACTGATGAGAATCCCAACAAAAACATAGAGGACAAAGGCCCTGGGATGGCCACACTTCTAATAACTTATGAACTAAATTTGTCTTTTTTGCGGTTGACGTGCCTTGCACATTTTTCTACATTTATCGTCAGTAAGTCCAGCTATCAGCTGCATGCAGTTGACATTTAAGTTGCCAGTGACCTTACTGACTTCCTCTGCTACATAGGAATATGGCCAGAATGGAATGTATAAAACTATTAGGACATCACAAGAAGTTTACATTCATCCATCTTCCGTGCTCTTTCGGTGAGTTTAATGTTCTTTTTCTATATTCATCATTTCGTTGGGTGTCTTTGTGGTATAGCTGCTTATGCACTTCATGACATTAACCTGACATTGTAGGGTTAATCCAAAGTGGGTCGTATACCAGTCTCTTGTTTCAACTGACAAGCACTATATGCGTAATGTTATTGCCATTGAACCATCATGGCTTACTGAAGCTGCACCACATTTTTATCAGTTCCGGACACCCAATCCAGCTCCACACTAACTTTCTTGTGGTAATTTCTTACTCAACAGTGTTTTCTTTTCTATCCATTGTAACAATTTTGTGAAGTTCTTTATGTTATGTCACATTAATATGAAGTGTACTAAGATATGTCACCTTTTGCTCTTTTGGCTAGTGTACTAAGGTCGGCTGGGATTTTACCTTTTCCATCAGTTAAACTGGGCCAGTATAAATATCAGTATTACTTGCTTTTACTGTCAAATGCTAGCGGCTTTGATGCAAATCATTTGGTGCACGTTTGGAGGGCAAAGAAAGTAAGTGCTTATTTGGGGCACATTTATGTGATGTAATAGGACTCTACTTTTGGTTCCCTTTTCCTTTATGCTTTTTAGAGAACTTCCATTGCTTAGAGGCACAATTTTTTTTAATTAAATGGAACCACCATGTTTGTGTATGATTCGAACTTATGGTTTTATCCTATTGCATTAGTGATACGAGTATATTTTGAGTCTATACTATCTATGCTGAATTGCTTATATGTGGCATTGCTGTCTTACAACAGGATATTCGTTATCACGTATGTCACAACAATCAGTAAGCGGCTCCTGTTGTGCCAAAGACATTCAGCCATTCCCACCAAATTCAACATCTCGGTGTAGGTGCACTGAAAGTAATGGAGCTTGGGCCTTGCCACCTGCTATGCAATATCAAATGCCCCCTTAATGATGCAGGGTTCTAGTGTCTGAAGACATATACACAGTCACACAGATGATTTCTTTTAATCACTTGAAGACTTGACGAGTAGTAGCTGAGTTACATTCTGGATTTTTTTGAGAAGTTAACAAAACTACAAGAGTGTTTTGATCTGAGTAGAAGGATGCATCATGTGCAAATGAAATGCTCTTGTATTTTCACATAGCTTCAGTTTTTGGTCTTTTCAGACAGCGAATAGCATTAGCAGTAGCATGACTCATGACGCACTTACTTCGTCCAGTGTGTGTAGATAGTCTTGTACTGCACATGGCTCAAGGTTTAGCGGTACTGTATGTCTTGGACAGAGTGTTCATAGTGACCAGGACGTGTGATTGTATCAGTTGCAAAGAACGTACGGGGACTTGTCAGCAGGCACCATGCTGAAACATCAAGGAGGAAGTGGGCACACACACATCAATTCAATCACGCAATACACTCACAAGGCAATGCGATCAGATCACGCCCACTTCTACTTGTCGATCCTACGTGCGTTTCACGAAGAAGGGCGAACACATTTGACGGGAGCAAAAGCTAGCGCGTACTAGCAAATTAGCACGGCTCGTCGGCTCGTGACTTCTCTCTGTGAGCCAGCCTCCGTGGCAACTCCCTGCCCGTCCCCCGCCCGCATGCGAAATGGCCAGACACTAGATGGGCATTTGAGTTAAATTTGGCCCGTGAAATGGCCAGACGCCATTCGGGCAATGGAATTATTGCGGCCACATGCGCGATGGGCAATGCATGCTGTTCCAGTAGGCAGCCCAATTAAATTGTACTGCTCCCTGAAGTGGTACTAGATTTTTAAGCACACACCCCTGACCACCTCGGCTCCGGCCGCCTATATAAACCCCCCACCCGCGCTCCACTAACCATCAGCAACTCAACGTAGCAGCTATTCCAGATATCCCAGTGGCAGCAGCAGTGAGCTCGGTTAGTTTGATCCAGTTAGTTCCAGTCTCGATCGGGTGAAGAAGGTACCAGCTGATGGCGCTCTCTCGTCGCATGGCCGCGTCCGCCCTCCTCCTGCTCGTCCTCCTCACCGCCACAGGCAGGGCTTCTTCTTCTTCCTGCCAAGCTGTGCTAGCCGACTAGCTCTTCTTTCTTTGGCTCGCGTGAACTGATTTGATTTTGCTTGGTTTGTGATGTCTGACTTTTGTTGCTTCCGAGCTGTTGCAGAGATGGGGGCGACGGAGGCTCGGACCTGCGTGTCCCAGAGCCACAGCTTCAGGGGCGCGTGCATTAGCAGCGCCAACTGCGCCAGCGTCTGCCGGACCGAGAACTTCCCCGACGGCGACTGCAAGACGCGCGGCCTCACGCGCAAGTGCTTCTGCATCACCAACTGCTAGGCTCACTCTCCGTCGGCTGGATGGACGGCGAGTTCGTTCGTGGCCACCTCCGCTTCTACAAGCTCCTGCCGATCCATTAGCTCTTCTGTTCGTCCGTTGTTTAGTGTTGTGCACGCGCGCGTCTGTTGTTCTAGCTAGCTGTTTCCTCCGCGCGCTCTGAATAATGTAGACTCGGTAACTGCTAGCTAGCTGCTCGGATATGCATCCGGCCTTTCTGTGTGGAACTTGCTGTGATCGACTGCGAGAGATTTAGTGGGCTCTTCATGTAAGGTAATATCGTATGTTTCCTGGCTATATATGTGCAATCTACGTATCTTGTGTTCTTCGTGATCTGATCGTTAGTGGTGAACAAGTAAAACCTTCAAGGAGACATGCACATATAGAACTATTCATGCAAAAACGCAAGGGTGAGAACTAATGTAATCAGTTAAGAGTATGATAAATTAATGACCAACAATGGACGAGGGAGACTTAATTAACCTCTCGCGATTACCATGATAAACTACGGGTGATTCATACTTCATAGTACATCAGACCATCAGCTGCAAATTAATTCAGCAGGTTACCCTTACTGATGTCGTAGGCTTGAAGTTGTAGGCCCACATATTCCAAATAGTCTTGCCACATCAATTCCTTCTCTTGCATCATGAGATGCAACCGATGTACCAAACGCTTACGTGGTGATAACAAAATTGAACTCGTGTAAAGCAACAATTGCTCGCAAGAGCTGCGTAGTGGTCCAATCCGCTTGTGCTACGGTAGTCATAGGAGATGGAGGATGAGGGTGTGAGCAGCAGTAGTGATCAATGTGTCCTTGATGGACATAATGGAAGAAGCGCCACATCGACAGAGCCATGTATCACGTACGGATTCATGCATCATAGAATGGAGGATTAATTTGTAATCATATTTAACTGCCATTTATCCTCATTAGACAATAGAGATCTTCATGATACAGACGACCGTTTTAATTTTCAATGGAGCTTCAAACTTTTCAGCTAGCAACATTCTATACATGAAGCAAGCAATCTTAATCTGAACAAAAGTTTCATGCTCTTGATCCGATGAAAAATGCAGTGGCAAGTCGAAACCTTTGTTGGCTTCACGTTACACCATGATGACTTCAGCATTCAACATTCACCGACAAGCAGGGACTCTAAGGCTCATAAGTAGGGCTTCAGTTCACCTGTTGGTGTTGGTGCCGTGCATCGTCGGGTATTGTGGCTGATTTGGTCACCTACGGCAGCTATGTCAGAGGAGCCGCTTGACCGCTCTGCCAATTCATGGCGATTTCCTTTTTATAAGTGTTTAACTGTTGAGTGCAATTTATTAGACTTTTTGTTTTGAAACGGGCAAGAGCTTATGATTTTCAGTTGGCTTAGTTGTTATTCAATTATCTGATCCGTAGCATTACTGGTCAAGTGAAGTATCAAGGTGTAGTCATTCAGCTGGCTACTGACCAATCCGCCGGCACCTCTGCTTGTCTATGGCAAGATGGCCGGGTAAAGTTCATCGGTTCAGTTCCGTTCGTCCCTGGAGATGGAACCATCCGCTTTGGTTGCCAGCATCTTTCAGCGATCCTTGTTATGTTCCAAGTGCGGACTTGTCCATCTGAACCATAGCCACTACTAGATTCTTTGTCACAATGGATTAAGCAAAGCATCGAGCTAGTCAACAGGGGAAGAAACTCTTTTGACAAGTGGAGGATCCGGCAGACAGTTCAAGAGCACTTTGTCTCGAGCATAACGCAAAGAACAGTTTGATTTGATATGGTAGGTCCTGAAAATCTAAGGAGTGGACTGTCAGCATCGTATCTAACGCAGTAGTGCTGTGCTGGTCTAAGGTAACCACCCTTCTGCCAAAAAACGGAAAGGTGTGCAAGAGTTGCTTCAAACCCGAGGCCATCGCCCATCGTAGTGCCGTCTGTAGTAGCCATAGGGGCTTGCTCTCATCTCTTGTGCGGTTTTCCGTTCTCTCATTCAGCAAGATAGTGGCAGAGTGGTCGGAAAGTCATTTTTGGCTCCCGAGCTACAGGGAATTAGAGATCCCTCTATTTTTAAAAAAATCGAATATATATTTAGTTTTTTAAAAAAATCAGAAAATAATTCTGCATGCTTTCAATTATGGATACTATGAGCGTGCAAAATTACAATGCGTTCTGTTTTGTATTATGGGCTAAACAAAATGACAAAAATTGGAGATTTGGAAATATATATGCATTGTTCACTATATTCAAATATGTACATTTGTCATTTTTGATTAGCTCAAAATGTAAAGTATTTTGCATTGTGATTTTACACGCTTATAGGACACATCATTGAGAACATGCAAGTTTTGTTTCAGATTTTTGTGAAACTTTCAAATATTTTTTTTATTTTTTTTAAATAGTAAGATCATAGAAACCTGGGAGCCAGAAACCTCCACTCGTCAGTGGTTTTCTAACTTATATTATGTAGCGTCTACCGTAGTTAGAATTTGGATCTCCACTTTGTCCTGCCGGCAAGTCATCTTATTTCCTTGGTTATATTTTGAATCTACTATGTTCCTTCTTGGATCTCAAAACATACTATTATGAACTGTAGTACCAAGCAATATATTGCCAAAAGGCAAACCATATCTTGGCAGTATACACAATTAATCTATTAATTAACTCTCAACTTAACAGCATGTATAGAGACCTGACCGTACCGCTTCGTCTCCGAAGCTAGGAGAGGCGATTGGATCTTCTCGTCTCCCGTCGGCGTTGCCGCCGCAGGTCTGCCCCGCCTTTGTGGCCGTCGGGCCATGGAGGCATGGTGGATCTCGGCCCTCGTCGGCGGGAGGGTTCCGTTTTTCTGATTTTACTGTCAAGGTTATCTGGGGCGGCGTTTTCTTGTTGGCGGCGGCGTTTCTTACAATGATGTCTCCCCGGCTTCGGCCACATCTCGGCGGCGATGTTGAGAAGCTCGTGGGAGTGTGTGGTTCTCGAGGACTTCTTCTGGTGGTGGCAGTCTCTAGATCGTCATGGAGCTTTATCGGATGTTCATCCTTCTTCTTCGGATCCGGGACAGATGTGGTCTTCTTGACCCGTTCGGCGACTTCCCGTCCGCAACCAATGACGTCAGACCGACCCTAGGAGGAGCGGAAGTAGCGGCGCGTCGTCGACAAGTCTTGAAGACGAAGGACATTTTAAGGATCTCGTTGTGATTTCTGTTTTTGTTGAAATGTTTTGTACTGTTCAGTGTTTGTTTTAATGCCAGAGTCCTTTCGCAAAAAAAAAAACGATATCTTAATTTGTTTTCCCACTCTATGGCAATTGCGTACTTGGGTCAAATAGAGGCGTGCCACGCTTTTGCGAATTATTGAGGGAATGCCACGGGCGCTAGACCAATTTTTTTTTACTCCAATCGTCAGGATTGCAGGACTCTGCCGGCTAAATTTCCACACCATAAATTTGCTGAAAGGTGATACGCTGTGCAGGTGTACTTTTTAAGCAGGATGTGCCTAGGACCATTCGGAAAGTCTTTGAGCCGATCGGACCAGTAGCCTGTCCGTGCGAGCACCGTACGGCGTCCCCGGTGACGTTAACTTTTGCCACGTTTCCCTTGGGCGTGTACTGTTCCACAACCTTTGCCGGCGAGTCCGGTCCAAGGGCGTGGAGCGAGAGCGTAGTCGAAGGAGTCGTACACGCGGCACAATCACATATGCGAAAAGTAAAATGACACAGAGATATAGGCGGGACTGATCTTTATTATCAATGGTGTGTCTCTCTCAATACAATACATGGGTATATATAGGAGGGAGAGGGGCTAGGGTTGAGGACCAATCTAGAGGGAAAACCCCCACCCCAAGAAAGGGTGGGACCCGCACGTGGTGCGTACGTCGGTTTCCCAACACTCCCCCTTGGTCCGACATCCCGTATTGTCTATGTCTCAAAACTCCGAAAAACCCAGTGGGAAAAATATGGAGAAAGAGCACATAGCATACGTCTCCTCATGTTGCACGAATTGCCTCATCAAAAACCTCAATGTGAGAAACATCGGGAAAACTCACATAAGGGAAAAAGAGTACAATCCACTCAACATCAGGTTGAGTACTTGATCATCCGGATCAAGATTTTCAGATGGGGGTGTGAAGAATCTCCCCCGGAGTCTGGCATATCTCTAAGTCTCATCATACCGATTCCACGAACACACCTCACAAAAGATGATGCCGGTAATGATTTAGTGAACATATCAGCGAGATTGTCACACGACTTAGTATGCAAGATCCTTACCTCGTTCGTCTTCTACAGCTCATGCGCATAGAAAAACTTGGGGTTGATGAGACTACTCTTCACATGCCCTGACTGCACTTGTGCAACACAAGCTACATTATCTTCATAGATAATGGTGGGGGTTTGTACGGTGTTCAGCCCACACGTCTGCGGAATGTGGAGAATCATCCGTCGAAGCCATGCACACTCTTGTGATGCTTCTTATAGTGCTATGATTTCAGAGTGGTTCGTCCAAGTCGATAGAAGACTTTGCTCAGACGATTTCCAGGGAACATCAGTTCCACCACAAAGGAAAACATATCCAATCTATAACTTGGAAGTGTGCGGGTCCGACAGGTACCCTGCATCAGCATAGCCTACCAATGATAGGTCTTGATTCCTCCAATAAAATAGCCAAAGATATTTGGTCCCTTGCAGGTATCGTAAGACGGTCTTGATGCCTTTCCAATATCTAGGTAGGCTCAGAACTGTACCTAGCAAGCAAATTGACAGCGAACGCGATGTCCTGCCATGTACAATTCGCGAGGTACATGAGTGCTCCAAGGACACTCAAGTAGGGGAGTTCCGGTCCCAGAATTTCCTCCCCCTCTTCCTTAGGCCTGAGCGGGTCCTTATCTTGCTGTAAAGACCTCCCAATCATTGGGGTCTTCGAAGGATATGCCTTATGAAATCCAAATCTCTCTAACACCTTCTGGGTGTACTGGTGCACTAGAATCCCAGCAGGGGAATGTTCAAGTTACAGACACAGACAGAACTTGGTTTTACCCAAATCCTTCATCTCGAATTCCGACATCAGGTAGGAACTTGCTTCCTCAATATCTCTAGGTGTACCAATTATATTCAAATCGTCCACGTACACCGAGATTATACAGAATCCATCTTCGTTGCTCGTGTAGCCCTTCTGATGAAGGAGATCGCTTAAGCGATGATACCACAGCCTACCAGACTCTCTAAGTCCGTACAATGACTTCCAAAGAAGAACACTGTATAGAACCCGATTTGCTCTCTTGGTTCGGAATGGGGATACCTTCCGGTACCATCATGTAAAAGTCCGAATCAAGGTTACCATATAGGTAAGCATTGAAACATCCAACAATTTCATTGTTAAGTCCAGATTTACTGCCATCGAGATCGAGTATCTAAAGGTTATACCAGCCATGACTGGGGAGTAAGTTTCCTCAATATCGACATATGTCGTTGAGTGAACCCTTGAGCGACGAGCCTTGCTCTGTACCGATCCACCTCATGTGTGAGGTAACTGCCTCCTGCCAATCTTTCCAATCCGACCTTATTTTACAATCAGCGGGATTGTTAGGCCTAGGGCCTGGATCTATGATTGAGGCAATTCTATAGCAAAGTTAATGTCGACAATTGCCATTGCTCGGTTCCTTGACTCTCCCTTATTTATATAATTTATGGCCATTTCGTCATGGGGCGCATCTGGCGCTACCTCTTGCTCCACCGTATTTCCCATTACAGGAGCGAGGTCCTTTAGCTTTTTCGCGCCGATGTGTGTACTCACATCTCCGCTGGATGTTCCCTCAATAGGGACGTTCAAGTCCGGAATCCCGTGCACAGGACTTTCCGTACTTGTGCCAGGTCTCAATTGGCTCCCCCTTTTCTTACTAGGGGCTTTGGTGACTGTCTGTGATAAATCTCTCTTATCCTTCTTCCTCAGGCGTCCCCGAGTACTTAGGAGTTGAGAAACCGGATTTCCCGTCCTTTTAGGCCTTTGGACGGGAGCGGGCGTACCATAGTTAACTTCGGTATCTCAACCCTTTCCAGTGCATTGCGCGCAGGCATATGCGACTTTGTCACAGTTTACAAGTCACTAAAGTGATCAGGCAGTTGATTCGCTAATGCATGCAAATCAAATTTCTTTTGGACTTCTTTATTTGTCTCGGCAGTGCGTGGGTCATGAGCGTGGATCTCTGTGACTTGGCACGTGATTTCTCGACTTTTATCATCAAGGGGTTGATTATCTCCCCCTAAAGTCGGAAAGAGATCCTTGTCAATGCAATCAGCGAAGCGGGCCGTATGACATTCACTTGTCATGGGGTCCAAATACCTGATTATGGACACAGTCGCATAACCAACGTATATCCCCGACTTACGGAGCGGGCCCTTTGCTGATCGCTGGGGTGGTGGTATCGGTACATACACCTGGCAACCGAACCTATAAAGGTGGGAAAATATCGGTGCTGACCCCTGCACAAGCTGCACATGAGAATGGATGTTGTAGGCCAACGGTCTAAAGTTAATGAGTTTAGCAGCGTGTAACACAGCTTGCCCCAACATCTGGTTGGCGAAGTACAACTCTTATGATGGATTTCATCCTTCACCATTAAGGGGGGGCGGTCTAATGATTAACTTCCCCGTAGCGTATGCGGAGCATACGAAATCATCAGGATTTGGGAAGTTGTTCACTTTAACATTATGACCGTTTGAGTTGTATATTCCTCATCATACTTAGACTGAGTGGCCTAATCTATCATGCCATAGGCAAAATAGTTCAGAGCATCGGAAGGTAGTGTACACAGGCAGTGCTACAATTACCATGTAGCATAGCCATTTGTCCAATGGAGGAAAATTTTCCAAGAACATGTTTACCATTTTCATCGCGCCCGGTGATTAGTAGGCATTCCATACCGTTCATAACACCGGTCTCAGCTGGAGACTATTAGCGTGAAAACCATTAAAAACTTAAGGGGGTGCGAATGACTCGGGGTACAACAATGTATCGTTTATGATCAAAGTTGTTCCCATGGGTAGTATCATAGTGGCTCGTCCGGAGCCAACTATATAAGGATCGCAGCCGGCGATTTTCATAACACTACCTCGAGAATTTTATCAGACTCACAGCACATAATCTCCCTGAAGATGGTATTTGTGTATCGTTTTCCACGAGACATGTTTACTCCATTGGGGTGCCACACGTGTTCTAAGACATTTGCATGTAATTAAAATAATGAAGCGAGGAAGTAGCGACATTACAAAACAAATGCATATATCTGAGAACATAACATGCCATCATATTTAAATAGAGGAATTAATGAACGATAATCAAATGTCATTCAAGCGTCGAAATAATGAATATGGCTTGCTCTTATAGAGCTTACAAACCAAATGTATCTCATATAGCCTAAGGAATCATGATAAGTTAAACAGTGGAAGCTTAGACAGGCATAGAGAACGCGCTGTTCACTTCACACTCAATGTCCAACTGAGCGAACTGCTCCTCGGATCATCATCAGTGCCTACACGAGGTGCAAAAGGGAGCACCAAGTGATCGACCTCCATAGAGACGCCGACGTCCGTTGAGACCGTAGGGGCTATCTCCATGGGCGCAGCTGCAGGTGCAGCCATAGGCAGAGGTGGAGGCGGCGGGAGGATCTCGGGCGCCACCATGGGTGCCGGAGGTGCCTCCCCCTGTACTGAGGCGAGGTGCGATTCATGCACCTTCTTACTAGCCTTGTACGTTGCCACAACGCCCTTAGGTGCACGGCACTGGCGTGAGAAGTGTTCTGTAGAGCCGCACCGGTAGCATTCCTGGGGCCTCTGCTCCCCCTTGCCTGGCTGATGCTGCTGAGCCTGGCGAGGGGGGTGAGCCGCCTTCTTGCCCTTACTGCCTCTCTTCTTCTTAAGAGGCAAACGGACCTTGTAGGCGCTAGCATGGGCCTCCTGACGAGAACTCGCTCCAAGTGGTTGCGCGAGAGAGTTCTTTCGCAAGAGCTCATCCTGCGCCTCCTCCACCTGGAGTATGTTCACAAGCTCTGCATACTGCGTGTACTTCCCGTGGCGGTAATTCCGCGAGGACTGAACAACATCAGGGTGGAAAGTAGAGAGGGTCTCCTCAATCTTCTGAGTGTCAGTGATAGTGACACCACACATCCGAAGAGAGGTGCAAATCCGGTGCAAAACCGAATTATAGTCTCCCACCGTCTTGAAGTCCTGAAACCTCAGACGCATCCACCCCGCCTCTGCCCGCGGGCGAACAGTGTACTTCAGTCGCTCGAAATGCTGTTTAAGAGCATTCCAGAGGTCCAAAGCACTCCGCTCAGCCATGTACTCGTTATCAGAGTACTGCAGAGGTGGTGACACAGAAAATGCAAAGCCTGGACGTGAGGAAGATCTCAACGTCCGATGCCCACGTCAGGTAGTTGAGCCCATTTTGGGCTAGCTCGGTGAACTCACGGTTGACGATTCCGGTCATCTGCAATTTATGCAAATCATCTTAGATTACAGCAGGTAATCCCGATTACAGCAGGTAATCCATTGCATAAATGCGATGAAGATACAATTGTTCATTAACATGACGTTCCAATATTTAAAAACATGCTAACAATAATTTCAGAGCGATTAAAAGTAATTAAACAATTAATTCTAGCAATGAAAACATATAAACAAGCATGGTAATGACTAAAGCATGTTAAGCGCATCACTAACGTAAAAAAAAATTGGCCCTAAAATTGACCTTCCGAGGTTGTTTTATGGCTCAACATGCAATTTCAGCAAAAACAGACAGTTCCAGGGGCTTATACGCAGAATAATTCAGCGTGAATTAAATTACGTAAAACTGGAAATTCCGAGGGCTAAAATGCAAATTTTCCACGCGCGTACTGCTTTTGGTCCGGCCCAAAAAAAACAGCAGGCCTAAACTGGGCCGAGGCCCACCGTCAGAACCGACCCACACGCCCTCTTTTTTTTTTTTAAAGGTAAGTCGAAACAGGCCGGTTGCAGCCCAGCAGCCGTAGCGCTACCTGGGCCGGCCCATCTCGCCTCCTCTGTTGGATGGGAGTGGCGCTAGGTTTCCCTAGCGCCGGGAGACGACGGCGGCGGCAGTCGGCCGTGCCGGCGGCGCACATAGGCGGCGGGGCAGGAGGCCAGCGGGGCCGAGTGGGGGACGCCACGGCGGCCGTTCCGGCGACTAGCGGGGCCATGCAGAGGCGCTCGCGCACGGGCCAGCGGGGCCAGGCGGCGGACGGCGTGCAGGCGGCTGTCGGCGACGCGCGGAGGGCGACGACGACGCTCGTACCAGCCAGAGGGGACGGCGGCGAGGTGCTGGGAGGGACGGGGGCCGGCGGCGAGGAGCACGGCCACGGGCGTCGCGGCAACGGCGAGCTGGGCCACGGGCGCGTGGCCACGATGAGCTCAGCCGCGTCCGACGCGGGGCACGGGCACCGCGAGCACGAGCCAGCGGGGCCAGCGGCGAGGCATGCTACGGCCACGGCCATGAGCGAGGGTCGGGCGGAGCATCGGTAGCCAGCGGGGCGACGACTGCTCAACCATGGTGACCGTGGCGTGACGCGCATGGTCGTGTCGACGCGACGCATGACGAGGTGCTCGCGGTCGCGGCCAGCAGGGCTCCAGCGGCGACGGCCTCAGCGCGAGGCCAGCAACGCCAGGTGACGGTTGGCGGCGCCACTCGGGCGTGTGTGCTCGGACGGCACGGCCAGCAGGGCCGTCGTCCGCGAGACGGCGCTGTCGACGCGCAGGTGCGGTCAGCAGGGTACGCAGCGAGCATGGTCATCTGGACCTTCTCGCGCGGAAGAGCGACGACGGCGCCACGTAGTGCGAGGCTCGGTGTGTTGCGTGGCGGCTTGCCGACCTATGCAACACACGACGAGCGGCTCTACGACAGTCAGCCGACGACGTCTTTTACGCCGACACAGAAAACACTTCGGATGTCAATTTTCATCGTCCGTTCATCTGGAATCGAGACGGCGCGTCGCACAGCCGGTGCGCCGCGGCGGTACCGTGATCATCAGGATCACGTCCGTACCGACTCCCTACGGTGGCGTCATCAAATTCCCCATGAATCCGAGAGTATCGACATTGGTCGGCGACGTATTCGTCAGCTCGACTCTCGGGAGGAAAATCGACACCGTAGGTAATATAAAACGTATTGCAAGAACGGAAACATAAATAGATGCAAAACCGTTGTTGCGATCGGATCTGGATTATACCTCCGCGATGAACGACGAGAGCCTGCTTGATGAAGGCTCGATGCAGATCAGTTGGCGGAGCAGTTCGTGCTGATAACGTGTTTCACAACCTTTGCCGGCGAGTCCGGTCCAAGGGCGTGGAGCGAGAGCGTAGTCGAAGGAGTCGTACACGCGGCACAATCACAGATGCGAAAAGTAAAATGACACAGAGATATAGGCGGGACTGATCTTTATTATCAATGGTGTGTCTCTCTCAATACAATACATGGGTATATAGGAGAGAGAGGGGCTAGGGTTGAGGACCAATCTAGAGGGAAAACCCCCACCCCAAGAAAGGGTGGGACCCGCACGTGGTGCGTACGTCGGTTTCCCAACATGTACAACCCGCGGGCCAAGCACGAGGCGGACGCGGTGTCGGATTCGCGCGGGGGACACGCGTTAATGAAGCAGCTGATCGAGCTTGAGTATCTTCCGCCCCGAAAGAGAGAGGTTACTTGTGACTAGATGAATGCCCGTGCGTTGCCACGGCCTATTTAACTAACATAATGCGTACCAAAATTCTAATACTTTGCACGGTAGGTTTTTCCTCTTCCAACAACATTGTGTGTAGCCTATGTTGGTGGGTTCTTTTTTAACCACAAAATTCAACCATCTCCCTCACGTAGGTGAACATATACAGTATCAAAATGAAATTTCATATTCCACACGTGTAGAAAAAAATGACACTTCTCTCGACGCATCTCTTTTGGTTGTGTAAAACTCCGAGAGTTTTTGTTCCCTTCCATCATCATTGTGCTAGGGCCTATATCGGTTTATTTTTCCTGAACATCGACATAAACCATCTATGTTCTGTTTGTGATCTACAAAAGTGAGATGTCATACTGAAATAAAACTTTGATACGGCCATATGCAACATGGCTACACAGAAAAAACAATGAACTAATAGCTCAAATATTTCTAATCGGCCTATGTTTACTAATATTGTTTTACATTGTTGTAGTCTTAAAAACAAGGTAAGAGCATTCCATTCCATCATGGTATTATACAATTAAAACTTCAAAAAGCGTATTTATCAGGTAGACTCAAAAAATATAATCATGCAGGAAGAAATGAAAGCCAAAATGATCAAATGATCTACAAGTTTCTATTTTTCCAAGGAAAATAGGAAGTTTAATCTGTTTGGGCTGACCTTTGTCTCTGCACCCACCCAACGAAAGAAGACATCACGAAGAGAGATAAGCACTTTTGTCCTAACTACCCCAACATTGCTGACACCTCAAATAGCATCGCTCACACTCTTGCCCTGCCTCTGATGAGAACCGTCGACAGGCCAGCTCACTATGGCGCGTTCAACGGCTCTGGGCTTGCTCATCAATATGTCAGTGTGGCGAACTTTGCTATAATTCCTTCAAGATCTTTAACATCAACCCAACATCGTGTTTAGGTTCTTAAGCCTGCAGTAGCTGCGGAGTAGCTCAGAGGCAGAGGTTTTTTTAGTTTTCAGAAGCTTGCCGAGGTGCTGTATCTTGTTGTCAGCTCATGTTCTCCTGAGAGCTGCCACTATAGTGATGTACTTCCTTTTCTTGTTAATTTAGCCTTCTTCAACACAACTGAAAATAAAAAGGAATACGATGCCAGGTTTAGAGTTTTGATTTTGAATTGACAAGATCAAAATTTACCAGCTTAAATACACAAAATGTTTCTCTGTTTCTTTCAATCTAGTAAATTGCTGCAACAAGGAACTGATATCATGTATGAAGCTTGATTATATAATTATGAACAAATGCAAACAGTGCCCCTAGTAGCAAAGTACAAATTTCCCATCTGCACTTTTTCACATTGAAGCTTTTATAAACTCATGCAAATAAGAATCGTGTAATTGTTGTTTTGCCTTGAGTACTGGCTTTTCTTTTGTATCTTTTTAGGTGTTACTTTAGGTCGTGAAAAGTTCCCTCGAGTAGAAACTTTAGACTCTGCTAGGAAGCGTAGTATTTATAAAACCAAAGTATTCTATAAACTTACTATTTCTATGTCAAGGCAATCAATACATTAGTTTTCTACTCTTTTTACATAACAAATAGCAAACATCAGTAGACTGTAATGGTAATTTTGTTTCCAAAGAGTTGTGTTTTCTTGGTTTGGTATATGCCAGTACAGAGTTGCCACCATCATAAAGTTAAAGTCACACCTCCTTACAGAGCTGGCCCTGAGCACATCATTCTGGATCATTCGCCTCAGCGCCACCATCCCTACCATCCATCCGATCTTTTCAATTGTCCTATTTATTAAACTCATTGAGGAACACTTTTGTCCGTTGTTTCGACTCCGAGGAGAGCAACTTGATGAATACTTTTTGGCCATTCTTCATCTTTCCCTGCAAAATTCAGATCAGAATCTGGGCAGTCATGCAGAAGGCTGTTGCACGATGCTAGAGTGACAATAAGCACTTCAGTATGAGGAGTGTAATATTTTTCTTTCCAATAACTCAGGATTGAGTAAATCCTTGGTGCATATTTTCAGAGCAAAAGGTTGTGCTCTTTGGACTTTGAATTTTTAAAAGCATCTAGGGAGCAGTAGATCTTCACATTTTCGCAGAATGGTTATTCTGTAAATGGAATATTAAGTTCCTGAAGGGTCTCACGAGTATTCAAAAGAAAAAAAAATGAGATGTGCAGGATTTACCTATGACCTGCTGCATAAGTTGGCTTCCAAAAAATTTCCACCAGAACGCTGCAACAATTTGGCTTCCGGAAATTTGTTCTACCGGAATAGGAAAACATGTCATTGCTAGAGTATGGAAAATTGACATTTCGAATCGTCACATATGTCTTCAAGAGTTCATGCAACAAGAGTTTTATAATAACCCGAGGAAAAGAAGACCTGTCAAATAGATAGTAATGGAACACGCCATTTTCTACTTTCCAAACCCTTGTGTATTTACATGCTTTAAATAGCTATGCGATAGTTTCCTCTACATAGCGTATTTTTTCCATCATCCTGCAGAAAAACTTGTAACTACACATAGTTTCCTCTACACACCGATAGTATTTTTTATAGCATCCAGCCAAACAGTCCAAGTGGGAGCATATATATCATACCGGTCTTAAGTGCAAATGGCAGATGCAGGTAGTCGAAGGCTTCCAGAATTAGCTCTACATTTTCCAATAGTATTTCCTCTGCAGAAAATGGAGTCGTGAAACACTTAGCCGAATAGATGCTATTAATTATAAGCAGAATTACTTGACAACTCCAATGCCAGTCACACCTTAATCAGGACTCAAACATCACGCATCCATAGAATTAATCAACATATTTAGTGATGCGGCGACGAATTAGAAACAACGGGGATCAGAAAACCGCTGGCTCGCGGGTGATTAGGCCAACCAAGTAGTGGAGTTGTCGCTAGTGCTCAAGGGAGCAGATCGAGGACGAACTATTCCAGATCCGATCATAAGCTACTCCTTCTGGAAGCCCTTAACGTAGCGGCCGAGCAGGAGCTTGGCCGTCGTTGGCGCCGGAACTGCTTGTGGCCGTCATAGAACTGGGCAGGAGGCCAGCGCCGGGACGACATGGCCGCGCCGCCGCAATTCCTCGGCAGGCACGCGCAAACACGTATGTCGTTGGGCACCTCTTTGCTCCTCACCATGGGTGGTCCTGTGGTAGGGGGCCAGGGCCCAGAGCGGCGGGGGAGGGGGCGAGACGGGAGGAGCAGCGGCTGGGGCCTGCTAGGGTTCCATGCGAGGAGGTCGGGGATGGATTCAGGGACAAAAGATCGAGGCGGCATTTTTCTGATGGCCCACTGGTCGGCGCGCGGTCGTGGAGGGCAAAAGCGAGCCACGGTCTGGCGAACCGCGAGGGAGGTTACACGAACGACCAACTCCCATTTAATAGTAAAGATTAAGACATAATTCCAAGAAAAAAAAGAGGCACAGCTCCAAAAGTACCATTCACTGCCGACAGAACACGTATCTATCTATCTGTCTCTTTTTTTTTTGTGAGGGGCAGATCTTGTCTGTGCAGCTGTGGTTATTAATCCTGTGGGAGCTGACTGTTCTTTTCGAACCTAGGGTGATCGACATCGTCCACTTGTGCTGTCGTATTTTTTTTTTTTTTTTGACTTTTTCATACTTGTATTCATACTAAAAAGGGAGCCTTACAAGATCCAATACAAGCAAACGAAGAAACAGAGAGGAAAACAAGAACATCGCGTGCACCGTCCGTCTTCAACCTCCAGGTCGCCCGGCGCGCCAGCCCTCCACCGTCGCAGACGCCGAAGAAACCGGCCACCAGGAGCACCCGCCGTGGAGCAGAAGAGCCTCTAGCCCAGAGGCGTTGATGAGCCGCAGGATCCACCAACTCCGTAGAGTTGGATCTGTTGACGAAGAAGCCGCATCGGCCGGGGGGCCTCCCCGAACTCGCACTGCTCCAGATCTGGGGCCAGCGCCCCAGAACCTCCACCTTCACGCCACGCTCCCGCACTGCCGCCGTCTTGACTCCCCTCCGCCGGCCTCCTAAACACACGCCACGAGCCTGCCGTCGCCGCCGGAGAAAGCAACGGCAGGGAGGTGGCGCTCCCGCAGCTCGACAGCACCATCGACGACGGCGCCGGGAAGGGGGAGCTGCAGAGCACCAAAAAGACGACGCCGCCACCCCCACCACGCCGGCGCCGCCCCAAGGCTCCCTACCTACACGCCGGAGCGCAGATCCGGGGATCCCCCACCCTCCCGCCGCCGCAGCGGCCGGCGGAGGGAGAGGGATCCCACGGATACGCCGGCGACCGCCGGGAAGAACCGAGTCGCCTCCGATCCGCCTCTGGGTACTGTAGCGAAGGGAGAGGTTTCCAGAAAATGGGTCGTGTGTGAGAAGCTAAGCCGATACCAAAGCTGGTTGTGCTGTCGTATTCGGAAGATTTGCATTTAGACGGAGCCCGTGATTTCCAAATCATGCTCCCGTAGCTCGATCAGCTACAGAAGTAGCGTTTAGTACTACTGTATAAGTACAACTCATTCGCAAAAAAAGGGAAAACGCGGGCATTCCGCGGATCCGCCGCTTATGCATTACGGAGTACTTTGACAATCGTATCATAATCTTCTGTGCCGCTTCTTTTCTTCCAAAGCTGCGAGTGACGGGTTAGTTTATTCCAAAGCCTGCGAGCCTTTTTCCTCCTGCTCACATCTCTCTAAACTATGCCACCAAGGTTCAAAAAACGGATTACTGTCAGCCACGATTTCGTTTTTTTTTGTTGTCAAAGGAGATAAAGGCTTGGCGATGATGGAAAGCCACAACGTGGCCCCAGGCCCAGCCTGCCAATGCACTCCACTTGCCTTGTGTGGATGTAGCAATAAGGGAGGAGGGGTTCGTTATAGAAGCTCATTTAAATTTGAGCTTATCCAGATCTGACTGGTTGGTGACAAATACGTGATTGTCACTTATCAGCTTGAGCTGCAAAGCCAGCGGGAGCTCGGCTCATGCGAAAATCCCTCCGAACATGCAACGTTGGCTGGCAAATTAATCGATATCGGTGGTACACATGGTTAGTACAGTGCAACGCTTTGACTTCCTCTTCTTTTTCCTTGAAAATTGTTTGCTCAAACGCCATCACCATGTGACAATATCAGACGTAGATAAAACGTAAGAACTCGAACTTTATATTTAATGTTCCTCAATATTAATTTTACAATTTTCCAACATATTAATTTTACAAAACTATATTTTGCGATTTTTTTTACAAACCATATTGGTGCGTGCGCATACAGAAAACCATTTTGATTTTTTTGGTGTTGTTTGTGTAAACAAGAAACAGTTAAGGTGTGGTACGGTGCACAACTGGACGGTAAACAAGAAATAGCCATTGTTAGTCCGTTTCACCCCTCCTCTCAATGCGTAGACTTTGGATGACATGTGACATGTATGATTCAAGGTATCGGGCATTTGTAGGCGCAAAATAGGGAGATCATGCACATTTTTTTTTTAGAAATGGAGGCGTAGCCTCAGTCTCTGCATCAGAGTGATGCATACGGCCTTTTATTTAAAAAGCTTAAGTAAGTATGACAAAGTATGCCAGTGTTACACAACCAAAAAGATAGCTAAAAGGGTGACTACAAGCCAGCCACCAAATAGCCAAAATGAAAAAGGACTAAAACTGAGCAATCCTTCTAGTTTGTTGCCACCCACAACGGTTGAAGATAGCCCGAACAATTGCCATAAGCAACGGGAGATCATGCACATGGCTCTGCATATGAAGGATGCACACCCATGCATGTTCCATGGAACAAGTTATGGCCTCAACTTACGTCAAAGAATACAAAAGCTTAGTCGTTTTATGGAAGCGGCAGGTGCCCTGCTGGTGCTATGTTATGTTAAGCGGTAGGTCCACCTAGCTAGATATACGGATGGGGTCACTTGGAAATTTGGAAGCATATGAACATGTGTGATCTCGCGTCCAGGCGCCTTAGTCGTTTGATCTGGCAAAGAGGCATTTGTTGCGTTCCTGTGCAACTGTCCACACTTCAACTTGCAACAGCAAAATGTTTTTGGTTTGCTACATTATGTGTTGACATACACGATCCATACCACGTGTGTACCAGGCTACCAGCTAAGAGTACGTTGGTGGTTGGCACGACCTTTTACTCATTCCGTTTCTTTGTAATAGCAATTTGTGGTTTACAAAACAGTCTCCAACTGTCTGTCAAACCGTTAATTAATGGGGCGCATATATAAACCTAACCAGATGATATTTCCTTCAGCCTGTCATTTCTTAAATAAAACTCATACCGATCGAGTCACGTACTGGAGATACGTGTTCCCATTTGTCATATTGCTCGGTGTTCTGCGAACAAAATGTTTAGTCCAGTCTAATAGTTGGAAAATAACATCGATCGTTGCGTCATAGTTTATACGTCTTCGTAGTTTTACGAGTTGCTGTTAGAATATAGTTGGATGGCATATGTACTTCTGTTTCACGACATAAGGTGGTAAGTACGGGTTGACATCATTTTTTGTTTTGGAAAGAAGACAAGCAAAGTGTGATAGACTGAACCCCCAAACTAATCTTCTATTACCTCCTAGTAGGCTAGATTGGCCTACCAAAACATATTATAGTCCAAAAAATACTATAAAATACACCCCAACAAAATCAACCGAATATTGGCACATAGCGAGATCCAATTTCAAAACAAGATGAATGTGATGGGTTGAACAATATATCCTCGAATTGGATGGGTGGATATACCGAAAGGAACTAAGAAAAGGCAAAATGGACAAGAGGTCGATGTCATCCATAGACGAAGGCTGATGGCTGACTAGAGATTAAGAGGGAGAAAAGGAGCATTTGAGGGAGGCAGTGGAGGTGGCAAACGAAGAAACAGTTGGTCCTCACACCAAATGAGAATAACAATCTAGTTGTTTAAAGTAACTGCCATACACCATTCTGAATTAGTTGTGCATACAATATTAGTAATTAATTAAACTGTCCATGCAACACACTTTTTTATACAATTCTCGAATAGAGGAATAGCTAACGATGCCTCCTCTTTGCTGAAACGAGGCAATATAGTCATTTTCATTAATTAAGAAGAGATTTGGCTAGAGTGAAATCGAGATACATGCTCCAACGCTCGTCGTGGAACATGACAGGAAACATAAGGGCAAAACTGGCCGACCTGATCAAAATCGAATCACACACAGAACCAAGAAGAGTTGAAACCTCTTGAGGTTGTCTAAAAGTGCAATTTCCATCACATACGACCATCAAGTACAATATCACCTCAACATTTGTACACAATCTTTACATCACTACAAGCCAAACAGTCAGTCACACTCACCAACGACCAATGACACAACTCTAATTCTGATGATCGAGCCACTCTTGACCATTTCCATTGACACACGCCTACAATGCAAAGAGGGCATCAACCATACCACCGTCAAGCACACAGGGCCGGTACATTAAAATTTTGGTCCCGGGTCGAATAAAAGTGAATACAATTTATACTAATTTTGTTTACTTCTCCCGGTTTTATTTTTCGTATGTTATGGTGCTACATGTATACTTTTCTGTTTTTTCACATAGTTTAACCACATATATGTCAATATTATTAATTATTAGTTGGTACTTTTTGTTTGTTTGTAGTGAATTAATTGAAATATACTATTTTTTTAATAAAGTTGGTTGTAGAACTATGTTTTTTCTACAACGTATGATCTATATAATTTGTAACTATTTATGGTAAAGATCCATATAGAGAGTATGATTTAGCTAATGTGTCAATAGCAATTTCTAGTGTATGATTAAGTAGCATATTTATAGAAATTTGTAGGATATAATCTTAACCGATGACACTACTTTTTCATGGTCGAAAATTATATAGAAAATACAAATTTAGCAAAGCGAGCATGCTTATTGAAATAACATTGTAGAGTACTCACCAATGAAAACAATAGCATGGATTCCAGCGTGTTTGAAAAGATACGTTTTATTATTTGATATTATCTTATAAAATGTTTGGTATCATCCAGTGTACACAAGTCTCCCGCGAGTTCAGTTAAAAAAAAGGTCTCCCGCCAGTTTATGAAATAAACATTTGTTCCACGAAGTTAAACATGCAAATCTAGTTACGTAGATTTCCATAAAAGCTGCAGAACTCAGCGGAAAAAGAATAGCATGGCAACTGGTTGTCGCCGGGCATAGTGATTTGTTCTTACATCCCTAGGGGCATGTGGTTTGTACTGATCCATCCGTTTCTAAATATAACCCTTCTTTGATACATACAACACAGACTGAAATGCGTGAATAAACACACTAAATTACGTCTAGATAAGTACGAATCAAGTAAAATCTAAAAAGGCTTATAATTTGGAACAGAGAGAGTATTTGTTTTCAAAACTTAACCATTTTATTATGCTAAGATACTCCCTTCATCGGGTTTCACTATCTTTAATTCGCGACTTTGACCACTAATAATACCAAATACCAAAGTGTATTGATTAAGCTTGCATTAAAGGCATATATCCTTTAATTTTGTCTTGTGGAATACTTTTTTCATATGTATTTATACTATTATTCAGACATATGATAAGAGAAAAATATAGTCAAAATTGTGCATTGTTGACCAGAGAAATAATTCATGTTTCAGTTTTTTACACGGTAATGAATAATATCATAGTGATTTAACATATTTGACCCTTCTCTTTTCGGGGCTCTGCGTGGTCGCCCTTCTTGCACGACCTATTGGCCGGACATGCAAGCATTGACCCCTCCCACTAATGCGAGATTGAAAGATGTTGCCCCAAGTGAGAAGCCATGTGAAAGTGCCGTCATCGCATGATTCGTGGATCTCTTGGAGATGTTCCAGGTGGAGCACAGGAGAACATCGCGTTGGCGATGCCTCCAAGCAGTTCTCTCGAGTACCACCGTTGACAACTCTGACCATCGTTTAGAACATATTTTCGTCTAGCACCAACTTCTCTACCTCGAACCCGAGCCCGAGCCTAGACGGTCCATCTGAACACCAACGACGTTCTACATGGGCACGCAAGTCGCCACCCACTCAACAACTGAGACCATCGCCCGACGTGAATCCCCTGGATGTAGAGACCGATTAGCTCTAAAAATAGCCTACGAGTGGCGTGCCGATTTGGCCCCTAGTGGCGCATATTGCACACGCCAGTGGTTATGCGCCACTTCTAACTGTTACTGGTGGTGTGCGGCACACGTGCCAATGCTAAGTGTTGCACTAGTGGAGTTTCGTCGCCACACACGCTTCAGATTTACAATTAAAATTACGACACAATTTCTGAAATTTCGCTAAATTTAATTGAAATTAAGAATTTATGAACTCAAATTTTGAACTTAAAAATTCATCAAATCGGCGATAAATTACATATTTCACGCCCAAAAGGTGCTTCAGAAATTAGAAAAAAATGAAAAAGTGCACCAGTGCCCCGTCGGGGCCTACTAGTCATCATCCTCGCAAGTGTTGTTTTATGGTGATCCAAATTCGTTTATACTGATGAAGACCAACTTGCGACGAAGGAGAGCGGAGCGCCCCGGAGAGCGTAGCCCCCCGCGGTACGGTACGGATCGTTTCCAGGTCGGACTGCAGCCGACCTAGGGTTTTATGCCACCATATATACCTCTTGTAAGCCGCCGGTTGGGATAAGTCGCATTGTGTAAATCCCCGGCGTTTGTAACCTCACCCAATTATAGTGAAGTTTTGCTGGCTGGCGCCCGTGGTTTTTTCTCCTCCATTGTTGGAGGGGTTTTCCACGTTAAAATCTCGTGTCCCCATTGGTTTGATCGTTCCGCACTTCATCGTTTCTTTGCTATCGTTTATAACAGCAAGTGAGGTTGAAGAACGGAGGCTGCGGCCATGTCCAGTCAGTGACCGGTGGTGGCGGTGGCCCCGCGCTCCCTGCCTGTGCTAGCGGTGGCATGGCTTGTTCCACCTCCTCTGCTGGCTCCTTCTCTGGCCGGGGCGTCGCTTGGAGCGTGCTGGGGACCACGCCCGCCTCTGCCCAACAAGCTTGGTTGGGAAGTAGGCAGCTGGCTCCGGCTGAACCGTGTCGTGGAGCAGCCTAGGGAGACCGGCCAACGAGCCTCGTCGTCCAGCGCGGCCGTCGCGACGGAGTACGCCAAGACCCGCTTGATTACGGGGTCGTCCTCAGAGTTGTACTCCTTGGCCTCCTCCTCCTTCACAGGCGGTGGTGGTGGTGCACGGGAGCCGCGCGCGGTGGCGGTGGAGTACGGGAGCTAGATGTTGGTGTACGTGCGCCGATGCGGAGGGTGTCCGCTCTACGCGACAAAGAAGGCGCCCCGCTTCGCCGCCCTGGCGTCGGTGGAGGCCGCACAGGCGCGAACGGGCATGGATCTAGCCTTGCTCGACAAAGGGCGAGGACGACCTCGGCGGTGCATCCCGCCCGGAAGTCCCACCGCCCTCCCGCGGTTCTTCCGGGCCAGATGGACTGCACCGTTGGTGTCACGGGTCTTGTCTTCCTGCCCCACCGCGAGGATGCACGTCCAATTGGGGTTGTTCAACATGTACACCGGGTTGAACTTGAGCTCATCCGGGAGCGCCAACCACCTCTGATGGATGACATCTGCCATCTTGTCGATGTCCTACGGAGCGGCGGCACGACAAGCCTCCCTCGCTCATGTGCAATTTGCAAGGGAGCCGGCTGTCAGGGGGCACCATCAGCTTGTACTTCGCGAACGCCACAACAATAGGCCAGTGAAGAGTTCGTGGCCACAACCATGGCAGCACAGATGCGCTGCTGCTAGCCTCGTGGTTTTTGGCCATTGCCTCCGGCGAGATATGGAGAAGAAGAGGGGGAGGAAGATGTGGCGAGGGCAGTGATGATCCCCCCTCCGACAAGAGGCGATTTTACAGCGCCAGGTAGCCGGAACGACATCCATGACATTTACGCCGGCATGAGAACAACGGCCAATCCGACTCTTCGAATTGACGTGGCGAATTGACTTGAGCGATGTCGGGGATGTAACCCGGGTACCCCAGAGTTGATTGTTTTATTGAGTTAATAGAGAAAACAGCAAAAAGATAAAAGAAAATAAGAGAGAAAGCATAAAAAAGCAGCCTGGGCCGAGTTAAACACTGCCCAGGCCGAGATATCAGCTACTGGGCCGAGTTATCTACCGCCCCGGGCAAACCGAGGCTTCTTTACCTCGGATGGGCCAGCATCTCCGAATCCCGGAGCAGGCCGAGTCACCCGCACCTCGAATGGGCCCTCCAGTCTCGGTCAAACTCGGATTGGGCCGAGGTCCGGCTAGGTCGGACGGACCGAGACCTGCTATCTCGGGTTGGGCCGAAGTCCGGTTAACTCGGACGGGCCGAAACCAGCTACCACGGTTGGACCGAATCGTCTTATCCCAACTGGACCGAGCTCGCTATCTCGGTTGGGCCGTGCTCATCTTCTCCAGCAGGTCGATCGTTCGTTCCCTGGCGGGCTGCATCGACCGAAGCTATCCGGATGCGAGACATGCATCACGCTGCTTCCTCGACAAATGCCCATGCGGGCAGGCCAACGTTGGGCATGCATCGCGCTGGACCGAGGCATCTATCTCGGGCAGGCCAAGGTGCTCCAGCTTCGGTTTGGGCCAAGAAGCTCGGATTGAGCCAGCATCTTTAGTCTCGGCAGGACCGAGACAATGCCCAGCGCCGAATCATCGCAGCTTGCTGCTCTCTCGCACGACGCCACGCCTCGGCCGTCCTTGGACCGAGATCACCAGGCTGCTTCTTCACCGACATACAGGTTTCTACGTGTCGGCACCAGCTCTCGTCACCAGCACCACTCCTTCGACCGGCATGTCCTCCCGGGACAGCGCTACACCGGCATCACCTCTACACCGACGTCTCCAGCAGCTACCTCGACCAGTACAAGATACTCCTGCCACTTGCTGAAGATCCAGGGGACACGCGCAAGAGGACAAGGCCAAGGACACAGACAGGACAGGCCACGCCCATCCTGGACGTGGCTACAGTGGCACGGATGTGACAAGAGTACACCGGCGTGACGCATCAACAGTGTGACAAGACCCCAGTAGTCAAATCAGCTACAGTGACTGTACAGTGGCATGCGGGCCACCCCTTGTCCCCTGGGCTCTCCCTATATAAAGGGCACCAGGGGGAGAGCTCTCCTCAGCTCCCGCACGGGCTCTCTTGCCCCTTGGGCTCATTCTCCCCCCGCTCTCTCTGCTGGCTCCCTGGAGCTCATCTCCATAGCCCGTTCCATACAGCTCGAGGAGCATTTGTACAGTCTGTATACAGAGGAGAAATACACAGAGTAGGCTAGATACTGCAGTAGGGGTTTTATCTCTCACGAGAGCCCCGAAGCAGGGTAAATCCCCGTGTTGATCTGTTTGTCTGTGTGCGCAATCCTGCGCGCTATCCCTCCCCGAATCCTCTAGCGTCCATCGGCCCCAAACTTAAGCCTACCCCTAGGCATCTGTTGTTTCATACGACGACAGTTGGCGCCCACCGTGGGGCTGGTAGTGGCGCTTGCTGGATCAATTCGGACGGGACCTTCGTCATCAGCGCGGGGACTCGACATCGCCACTGTCTCCCGCGCTCTAGCTTGCCACTGTGAGCAGAGGCTAGCACTGCCTCCACCAACGGACATCATCGGCAGATCCCGGATGAGAAAAGTGACTCGGGGACTCGACTCCGACATCATTCCCGACTTGACTTGGTCAAATCCGGGTTGACATAGCCAAAACCGACATATCCCTGTCCTGGCAACACTGTTCATCCGACAATGTTCATCCGACACTGTTCATCCGACATATCCATGTCTTGCCGACAATGAAAATCTGACGTATCCCTGTCCTGGCAACACTGTTCATCCGACACTGTTCATCCGACATATCCATGTCTTGTCGACACTGGAAATCCGACATATCCCTGTCCTGGCAACACTGTTCATCCGACACTGTTCATCCGACATATCCATGTCCTGGCGACACTGTCCATCCGAGGTATCCTGAAATCCGACATATGCTGATATGCTGGTAAATCCGACATATGCTGGTATGCTGGTAAATCCGAGATATGCTGATATGCTGGTAAATCCGACATATGCTGATATGCTGGAAGTCTGAGTTGTGCTGGAAATCCGACATATGCTGATATGCTGGTAAATCCGACATATGCTGGTATGCTGGAAATCCGAGATATGTTGGTATGCTGGTAAATCCGAGTTAAGACTTGGAAATCCGAGTTAAGCTTGGTAAATCCGAGTTAAGGCTTGGAAATCCGAGTTAAGGCTTGGAAATCAGAGATAAACTTGGAGGATCCGACATAAGATTGGAATCCGACATATATTGGTCCAATCCGACATAAAAGTGGCTCAAACCGAGATATTGGTGGCTCACGCCAGCATATTGATATCCATGCCAGCAGCAGCGTCGTCCTCGACTTCTCCAACAACATTGCCTCGTGAGTATCATTTATATGTCTGCATCCGCTTTTAAGTCATCTCAAATAGTACTCGGGGACTGCCCCTTCCTGCCGTGCTTAGTTGTTTCCCCCGGGACCAAGATGTCTTGACCCGGGGACTGGGCAGCCAGTTAGTGTTGTTTTGTCTCCTAGATAAGAAAAGTGACTCGGGGACTCGGTTGAGTCCGAGTCTGTGTCCTGTTGCATAGTTTTGCTGCTAGAAGTAACTGCCGTCGTTTGCTAGACTTATGTTTGTCTGTTAAATAGAGTTGTTGTTCCCGTTAAATATTTGTTATGTGTATATGCTTGAACTAACATTGAAAGGTGATATCGGTTTTACCGAGAGGATAATCATTTTCGAGATCATGGTTTTATTGGTTATCTTGAATTACCCCGGATATCATGGTATTGTCGGTATTCTCCTGGTCGTCGTTTATTTCGGTTTGCCAGCTTATCATGGCATCATTCATATCCCCAATCGCCGTTTATTTCGGTTTGCAGTTATATCTCAACATCACCTCATATCTCTAATCGCCGTTTATTTCGGTTCGCCAAAATATCACGGCATTTATCTCATATCATCGAGTGTCTCATACTTGCTGTCTTTATCGGCTTGACCAATTATCCTGATTCTGCAATTATCCGAACTTATCAGAGTATCATAGCATCATTATCTCGGCACAGTGAGTCAAAAGGTATCTGATCCCACTGTGTATTACCTGTTGAGAGATATCTCAACTCGTCATCTGACAATTGCCCATGAAGGCAAAGTGTCAGATTTAGCCATTGACGGCTATATGTTGGTTCAGCTAAGGCTGCCAGCATATCTTTACGGTAAAAACCGACATATGAGATATGTCCGTGCAGACATATGCTCCGAGAAATTTGAGATATGTCCGTGCAGACATATGCTCCGAGACATTTGAGATATGTCCGTACAGACATATGCTCCGAGACATTTGAGATATGTCCGTGCAGTCATGTGCCTTCGGTAGTGCCCAAGGTGGCAAAAACCGACATATGAGATATGCCTATAGAGAGGCCGAGGTATCGAGACATATGAGATATGCCTATAGAGAGGCCGAGATACCGGGACATATGAGATATGCCTATAGAGAGGCCGAGATACCGAGACATATGAGATATGCCTAGAGAGTCCGAGATACCGAGACATATGAGACGTGCCCATGCAGGCTATGAGCTGGATCAGCTAAGGCTGCCAACATATATTTGCGATGGTGCCAAGGATGACGAAAAACCGGGATATGGTGATGCCCGTGCGGGCAGCTTGAAGTTATTTTCTGATGATGGCTGTTGTTGGTTTCGGCGGTGTCTATGTTGGCATCAACTCTGTGATACCTTGTTTCAGGAAGTCTGTGCGCGACTCTGCGAGTCCCCCGCAGACTCGGGGACTAATGTCGGGGATGTAACCCCGGATACCCCAGAGTTGATTGTTTTATTGAGTTAATAGAGGAAACAGCAAAGAGATAAAAGAAAATAAGAGAGAAAGCATAAAAAAGCAGCCTGGGCCGAGTTAAACACTGCCCAGGCCGAGATATCAGCTACTGGGCCGAGTTATCTACCGCCCCGGGCAAACCGAGGCTTCTTTACCTCGGATGGGCCAGCATCTCCGAATCCCGGAGCAGGCCGAGTCACCCGCACCTCGGATGGGCCCTCCAGTCTCGGTCAAACTCGGATTGGGCCGAGGTCCGGCTAGGTCGGACGGACCGAGACCTGCTATCTCGGGTTGGGCCGAAGTCCGGTTAACTCGGACGGGCCGAAACCAGCTACCACGGTTGGACCGAATCGTCTTATCCCAGCTGGACCAAGCTCGCTATCTCGGTTGGGCCGTGCTCGTCTTCTCCAGCAGGTCGATCGTTCGTTCCCTGGCGGGCTGCATCGACCGAAGCTATCCGGATGCGAGACATGCATCACGCTGCTTCCTCGACAAATGCCCATGCGGGCAGGCCAACGTTGGGCATGCATCGCGCTGGACCGAGGCATCTATCTCGGGCAGGCCAAGGTGCTCCAGCTTCGGTTTGGGCCAAGAAGCTCCGGATTGAGCCAGCATCTTTAGTCTCGGCTGGACCGAGACAATGCCCAGCGCCGAATCATCGCAGCTTGCTGCTCTCTCGCACGACGCCACGCCTCGGCCGTCCTTGGACCGAGATCACCAGGCTGCTTCTTCACCGACATACAGGTTTCTACGTGTCAGCACCAGCTCTCGTCACCAGCACCACTCCTTCGACCGGCATGTCCTCCCGGGACAGCGCTACACCGGCATCACCTCTACACCGACGTCTCCAGCAACTACCTCGACCAGTACAAGATACTCCTGCCACTTGCCGAAGATCCAGGGGACACGCGCAAGAGGACAAGGCAAAGGACACAGACAGGACAGGCCACGCCCATCCTGGACGTGGCTACAGTGGCACGGATGTGACAAGAGTACACCGGCGTGACGCATCAACAGTGTGACAAGACCCCAGTAGTCAAATCAGCTACAGTGACTGTACAGTGGCATGCGGGCCACCCCTTGTCCCCTGGGCTCTCCCTATATAAAGGGCACCAGGGGGAGAGCTCTCCTCAGCTCCCGCACGGGCTCTCTTGCCCCTTGGGCTCATTCTCCCCCCGCTCTCTCTGCTGGCTCCCTGGAGCTCATCTCCATAGCCCGTTCCATACAGCTCGAGGAGCATTTGTACAGTCCGTATACAGAGGAGAAATACACAGAGTAGGCTAGATGCTGCAGTAGGGGTTTTATCTCTCACGAGAGCCCCGAAGCAGGGTAAATCCCCGTGTTGATCTGTTTGTCTGTGTGCGCAATCCTGCGCGCTATCCCTCCCCGAATCCTCTAGCGTCCATCGGCCCCAAACTTAAGCCTACCCCTAGGCATCTGTTGTTTCATACGACGACAAGCGATGAGCGGTGGCGTGGAAGCCCGTGTGGGGATGTGGCACGACGTCTCCTCGGTCTCCGGCGCACGAGGTATTAATGGATGGCTCGTTTGGCGCGATGAAAGACTAGAGGGTGGGCCATCCTTTCGCCTAGTGCGTGTTGGCGGGCGTGTGTTCAGTGGTGTGCATCGATTAATGCACGTTAGCGCGACCCAGAGTCTGGTGGCGTGCATGCTGGAATCATGGTTTCACCGCCTCCATCTGCAATGACAACCGACGACGTGCCGGCAATCACGAAGCCGATACGCTTCGGCTCCTTCAAATTCGACCCGCACCCGCTGGCCCACCGATCGGTGTACGCCGAACTCGACGGAGGTATGTGTCTTACTTTTGGTAGCATGCAATTCCATGTGAACAAGTGGGGGACGTTTCAACTCTCCAACCTCGCGCCCTCGCCGGCCGCGGGACTCGTGTCTCCATCGACTACGGAGATCGCATCTGCGCCGACCACCGGACTCGCGTGTTCGTCGACTACGGAGATCGCATCTGCTTCAACTACGGGACCCGCATCTTCGTCGAGTACGGAGATCGCATCTGCGCTGACCACCAGACTCGCGTCTTCGTCGACCACGGAGATTGCATCTGCTTCAACTACGGGACCCGCGTCTTCGTCAACTACGGATATCGCATCTGCACCAACCATGGGACCCGCGTCTTCATCGACCGCGGACATCGCATCTGCACCAAACGCAGAACCCGCGTCTCCACCAACTGCGAAGATCGCATCTGCATCAACTGCAGCACCTTCACCGCCCGCGTCTCCATCGACTGGAAAAAACGTGCCTACATCGATAGCGACAATCGCGCCTGCACCAGCTACAACACCCGCTGCTCTGTCGACTGCATATCCATCGACCCCGGCGCTCGCGTCACCATCGGGTGCCACATCAGGCCAGGCCCAACCTGACGCGGTCTACACCGACTGCGGCATCTATCATGTCGCCTCCATCTTTGGCTCCGAGGACAGCTCTGGCGGCGAGAGCAGCAGCAGCAACATACACTCGACCACGCAGTCCTACCCTGTCCAAGTTTTCATGGTGGACGCAACTGATAACAGAGACCCCGGGGGTAGCAACCGCCGCGAGGAACCCGCATATCCGATGACAGTCACAATGCCGGACAAAGTAACAACCGTGGTGATCACTAGGGAGATGGGAATCCAAGCCATGAAACACGTCCAGGACTGCACCTTCCCTCCTCCGGAGGCGACTCGAGAGGAGATGATGACGTACCAGTAACTTATGTGGAAGAAAAACGAGAAGCTGCTGCATAAAAAAGCGGAGCTGGCTCGGCGTAAAGAGCTCGCTGATGCGTCGAGTGCCCGGCGGGCAGCCTACTCATTCTCGTCCTCAGGACATACCACAGTAACACAAGACAACAGGCACAATAGACCGCACGCCCGTCTAATGACAGATGCCGAGAGGGCAGCGACCACCCGCAACCTCGAGTCATCCTTCATGTCTGAAGACGCTGATGGGATACCTATCCCCAAAACAACCGCCGGAGCTCTCCTGTCGGTGGGCACGTACTTGAGGGCAACACAACCTCCGGAGGGTGACCCTCGCGCAGCCTTGCACAGGCAACAAATCAAGGCGCTTCACTTGGCGGAAGAGGCACTGGTCCAAGAAAACCCGCCCGTAAACCAATCACGCGAAGATCGAGATCGACGCGACCGAGAAAGAAGGGAACGCGCAGCACGCGAAAACCCATGAATCCCTCATATATTTATGAATTATAGCTTGCACAGGTAAGGCAGATAACCGATAGACAATACATTGTACACACAAGTCATGTAACGGAGAGCGGCAGTGTAATATACATGCAAGCTGTCGCCAATTGCAGCTAAATAAATTTCAGTAAGATGAAGATATTGAGTAAATAGCGGAAGCCTGAATATTACATGGATTGATCTCCTTCCCAAAATCAGCCACATGAGAGGCCTCACGAGAAGCGGAGCAAAGTTATCAAGGAGGAGCAGGTATTATCTGCGCAAGACTCTGGGCATGATGGCCGCTTTCAACCCTAGGCGCCATGGAAAAAGGCTCTGAAGAGAATGCATAGATAAGAAAAAGCATAACAAATGATGAGAACATATAACCCCTTTAGAAATGTACTCATATGCGACCTCTAAATGACTATATTCTAGCATATCACCAGTTCATGACACATTAACCACTACCAGGAGTTTTCCTGCTTTGTGTGAATCATCCGCCTGCTGTCTCCATTACTTCATAGTCATGGTTGCCTAATAAAAGGAATGTAAAAATGGCAATAAGTTATCCAGCATACACATATGGATTTTCATATTAACGAAATTGAAAATGATATCTATGGAAAACGAAATTTACATCTGTTGCATTTTTTGAAAATATACTTGAGCTCCGTAAAGCCTATAACTAAATGAATACCCATAAGAAAAATAAACCATCTTGCTATCTATATCTATATCTATACCTAATAATAAAAGCGCTAAGGCTTCCGCCGTTTGGTTTGGTAGGTCAATAAAACTGCCCCCGAAGTTTATACAAATTACCCACCATGCCACCAATAAGTAAAAAACGGTTCGATATGTTTTCCCCGTTTCACCGATCTATGGGATCGCTGGGCGTGGGTTTGGGCGTCGTCTGCTTCCTCCTCTCGTCAGAAGCAACAGCACCTTCGCGTGAAGACGAAGGCCGACGCCACCGCCTCATGGCCACGGTCTAGGCCGCGCTCGACTGGGGTAGCACCGGGCTGCTGGCCGTCGCAAGCATATGTCGCGCGGCCAAGCTACGCGGCCGGCGGCGGCGTTGTCGATACGGAGCGTCACCTCCGGAAGCTCCAGCTCACCACCTCTGGCTCTGGTTCGAGGAATCGACTTAGAGCATCTCTAGCAGAACCCGCAAAACGGTCAAACCCGCATAATAACCGCCCGATGCGGATTGAAAACCGCAAAACGGCGGAGAACAGAATCCGCAAATTTACCCAACCCGCAAAAGATTTTGCAGGCCCCCGTGAATCCGCGCCTCCGAACCGAGTTTTCGCGGATTTCGGCGCCGATTCTAGGGGCCCCTGCATTTGGTCAAAGCGGTTGGCGGGTGGGAGTTTTCACCACGAGTTCTTCCTCTATTCTTCCCCAACTCGCAGCCGCCGCCGCCGCCAGCGCCGCCGCCTGTGAATCCCTCCCTTTCCCGGCCGCATCTGACGGCGCCCCGCCGCACGCGAGCTGCCCCGGCCGTGGAGGTCCCTTCCGCCGGTTTCCCCTAGCCGCGTCCGCGGAGAACGGAAATCTCCGCCGCCGCCGCCGATCTGCCGGTGAGTCTCGATTTCGCTTCGATTTCGGCCGTAGTAGTAGGTACTGAGTATGCCTTGCCCATTTCAGATGGAGTTGAGCCCGGAGGAACAGCTCGTGCTCTCCGATTCGTCCTCCTCCGACGACTCCGATGTGGAGGTGCTGTTCGCAAGCCGGCGGCAGCAAATGGTGGTCGCCGTCCTCGCCGTCAAGGAGTTTGAGGACCGGTATGCAAAGCGGCGTCAAGGATCCAAGGTTGGCCGGCTTTGCATACCGCGCAACCGCTTCTACGGCAACGAGCTTCTCATGCGCGATTACTTCGCCGAAATCCCGACGTATCCGGCTCACATCTTCCGAAGAAGGTACCGTATGTGCCGCTCTCTTTTCGTGAAGATAGTAGAAGCTTGCGAGGCGAATTGTCGGTACTTTTCCCGTCGCCGGAATGCCGCGGGTTTGATGGGGTTCAGCGCGTACCAAAAGATATCCGCCGCAATGAGAGTCATTGCCTATGGAGTCCCGGCTGACTATGCCGACGAGTATCTCCGTATTGGCGAAGATACTACGATCGAATCCGTTCGTCTGTTTGCTAAAACAATTATCAAAGTCTACGGACAGATTTATCTTCGGGCACCAAACGAAGAAGATACCGTGAGGCTCATGGCGATGAATGAGCCGCGAGGTTGGCCGGGCATGCTAGGTAGTATTGACTGTATGCATTGGACTTGGAAGAACTGCCCAAAGGCATGGCATGGACAGTATTGTGGCAGGGGAGGCGATGCAACTATTGTGCTTGAGGCCGTTGCGTCCGAGGATCTATGGATTTGGCATTGCTTTTTTGGTTTGCCGGGCACATGTAATGATATCAATGTGTTGCAAAGGTCTCATCTTCTTCGTAGGCTAGCAAGTGGAGATGCTCCGGCTTGTAACTTCACGGTTAATGGGCATGAGTACACAAAGGGTTACTATCTTGCCGATGGTATTTACCCACCGTGGACTACATTCGTGAAGACCATCTCAAATCCAAAAGGCAAGAAGCAAACTGAATTTGCAAAGGCTCAAGAGGCATGCCGAAAGGATATAGAGAGATCATTTGGTGTCTTGCAATCTAGGTTTGCCATAGTCCGAGGACCAGCTCGTTTTTGGGACAAGAAAACTCTCAAAAACATCATGACTTGTTGTGTGATTCTCCACAACATGATCATAGAGGATGAAAGGGGCTTGGACTTGGAGTTGTCCTATGACAATGTTGGTAGCCGTGTGAAGCCAGCTAGAAACCCAGACCGCGTCCAGGCTTTTCTGCAGACTTACCGTGAGATAGAGGACAAGGAGGCACACGACCAGCTACAGCTAGACCTGGTTGAACACATTTGGCAGCTGCATGGGCAGTAGCTATTTTTTAGTTCATTTGAGCCATGTTTGATTCAAACAATATTGTTATTCTACAACATCTTGTATTGAATTATTGTTTAATTAGTGTGATTCAAACTTTAATTGTAATAAACTATTTGTGAGGATTCATAATATCCTACTATTGTAATATGAATCTTTATAATTTAGGTCTAATTTATTTATCATTCCATTTTTATGATATTCATGCCTATCTTTGCTGTTTTGCATATACAGTTTCAGAACGCCGCGCGGCGGAGCAGAACCCGCAAAGCAGAACCCGCTCTTAACGTGCGAGTGGCCAGGCCTTGGAGTCGTCTCCACGCAGAGTAACCGCGTGAGTGACAGATCTTCCTCTGGCGCGTCACCTCCGCGCGCAGCAGCTGCTCATGGGTACTAGCACAACGAGGGACGGATGCTCTTAATTTTGAGTTCCAGGGAAACGAGGAGTACAACGAGTCAACGATAAGTATCCTTATTTCTTTATATGAAAACGAGTAGCCAGCTTGTTTAGATGAGAACGTGTAGACAGCTCGGGGGTGCTAGCTGCACTGCATATGATGTCTTGATGTTGGTGAATTTGAATGCACTCCAATACTGCTATTTATCTGAAGACGATGGCCGACGCCACCGCCTCATGGCCACGGTCTAGGCCGCGCTCGACTGGGGTGGCACCGGGCTGCTGGCCGTCGCAAGCATATGTCGCGCGGCCAAGCTACGCGGCCGGCGGCGGCGTTGTCGATACGGAGCGTCACCTCCGGAAGCTCCAGCTCACCACCTCTGGCTCTGGTTCGGGGAATCGACTTAACGTGCGAGTGGCCAGGCCTTGGAGTCGTCTCCGCGCAGAGTAACCGCGTGAGTGGCAGATCTTCCTCTGGCGCGTCACCTCCGCGCGCAGCAGCTGCTCATGGGTACTAGCACAACGAGGGACGGATGCTCTTAATTTTGAGTTCCAGGGAAACGAGGAGTACAACGAGTCAACGATAAGTATCCTTCTTTCTTTATATGAAAACGAGTAGCCAGCTTGTTTAGATGAGAACGTGTAGACAGCTCGGGGGTGCTAGCTGCACTGCATATGATGTCTTGATGTTGGTGAATTTGAATGCACTCCAATACTGCTATTTATCTAATTAAATTTCGAAATAATTTGAATATAAATTGAACTATGTAAATTTACTAATTTGGATTATTGTTTTTGGGGAATATATGGATTATTGTTGGTTTAACATGCACTTCAATGTTTATTTTTGAGTCGATATTGTCAAATAATTAGTCGCTGAAAACTGGATTGTGAATGAAAATTGGATTCAGACAATTTCAAAGGTGGACGAATAGACGGTGTCCCTTGAGGGGCATGGCAATTGTTCTCCTCTAAAATCGTCAGGCATACTCTCAAAAGGACAAATGGCCAAAAAAATTGGATTTTTAAAACTAAGCGAACATGAATGAGCGAATAAGCGTGTCATACTCCGTCGATGTCTATATAAGTTTATTCATGGTGAAATTTAGAATGATCTAAAAAGTAATTTCCCGTAGTGAAATTTAAAATGACCTAAAAAGTATTTGACAAAAGTTTACCCTTCATAATGCACAGACATATTTTCTCTGTGTATATATTGATATATTTTAAATCCGTTGCAACGCACGGGCACTTTTGCTAGTTATACCATAAAGGACACACATGTATATATATGCTATTCGTTCTGAAACCAGAATAACCACGTCCGTAGAAATCTATCAAGAGCCAACCAATAATAGTGAAACCAAGTTATCTATGGGGGAAAAATAACAATATCCAATGGATCACTTCAGAAGGAGGAGGCACATATTTAACCTCAGAAGAGGATTAACTCCTTCTGTTTCTAAACCAAGCAGAGATCATACCAAATGCAATATGCAATGCACTGAATAAAAAATATACATAAGAGCATCACTGAATGATACAACAATTATCACCTAACCTAGTCCACGGTGAAGAACTTATATGCCATATGTGGTGCTAGCAACAAAAGGAAATAGATCAACAGGATGAAACTGCATGCACCGGATTGCCATATTTCACCATAAGCTGAGAACATTATGCCACTGTGTAAACAAATGGGTGCAGTCTGAAATTGGCCAACATTAGAGACATGGATGCTTCGAGCTTAAACCTGCAAGTGGCGAAAGGAAATTGCAAAAGTGAATTAGCATGTACTAACTGAATGCAAAAGAATAGTAAGCATAGCACAAATAGCTGTAGAAAATCATCGAGGTAGATCCCACTAAGAAATTCTCGACTACTACGCCGGGCGCCGCAGGTATCCACCGCCCAGGCCCAGGTTGGCATGAGAGGAGGTGGCCGTACTGGACAAGAGTTCACATCATCCCACGACACCCAGTAACAGAAGAAATTGGAGGTCGCGGATATGAATATTTATAGGGAAGAGATGCTGAGCTGACACTAGTACAGAAAAGCTATTCTGTGGCGCACCATTTTTCTATTCTGTGGCGCATGGTGGTGCGCCACAGAATAGTCGCCACTAAATAAGCTATTCTGTGGCGCACCACCAGGTGCGCCACAGAATAGTGGCTATTCTGTGGCGCACCCCACTCACCATGCGCCACAGAATAGGGTGCGCCACAGAATAGTTCTGGGTGCGCCACAGAATTACTGTGCCGTATTGTACCCGTATATTACCAGAATACAAATACCAGTATAATACCAGAATACATGTATATTTCATATTTACACAGATATAACAGAAACAGGGATATATTTTCACAGATACATATATCAAAACAAACACATTACTAATATATGTCTCATCACAAGTTGATACAAAAGTGCCGAAGTTTTACACAAGTGTTGAGATATATACAAAAGTTAATCGATCGTTGCACACGTTACAAATGAAGTGTTCACCGCCTACACTAGGATCGAATAGATTACATCTCGGCGTTGACGGTGAGCAAAAGCGGGAGCACGACGATCTCATGTAGCGAGCGGTGCGAGCGGCGCCGGGAATGGTTTGCCGTCTTTCTTCGTCATCCACGCCCTGTTGTCCTTCTGCAACTTTAGGCGTTCTTCGATTTCTCTCTGATGCAACCCTGTAGATGGAGATAGATATATATATTGGTTAATAATATCAATAGAGTATGCATGCATGATTTATTCATCTAAGTGGATAAAATAGAGTATGTATGTGTGCATGTGTAAGGTTTTCTTTTATAATACATCCTATCTACCTCGTCGGGAGCAATGGAAGGTCCCCCCTGCTGTGATAACATTTCCGACGATGACTTCCGATAACTTGGTCTTGATGCATTGGAAGTCTTTTCTAAGATCCATATCGGACTTGCGTCTGTCATATTCGACCCATGTTTGTAAAGCAGATGGCAAACCACATTGCGCTCCATCTCGGATAATCATGTTAATATGACGGAGGGCGTAGAAGGCATCCATCTCGCTGCCCGACTGCTCCTTGAGGCAAGAGAACTCGGTGATATGCTTGAACCGGCGCAACTTATTATCAATTAATTGTGGTTGCACGGTGCTTTCGAAGACGCCTCCCTTTTGGTGGTAGCCGTGAAGAGCTTGATTGAGGACAGCAATTATGTTGGCATACCTTTTCGTAGTACTACTACCTGAGTCAAAATAAGTGGCATGGTAATGGCTCGGGTGTAGGATGATGAGGACGCAGTACTTGTCCCTGCTCAACACAATTTAAATGAGATGATGATCAGAAACATGCATGCATTGAACTCGGAAAGGCACAAGATACGGCGGCGAGCGGATGTGTACTTACTCGGGAAAGAAAGGCACAAGAAGGCAATTCTTTTGCTGGTTTTGCAACATGAACCTCTCGAGGTACTCAACTGCGCTGGTCCGTGTCACAGATCCTTGCACCAGCTGGCTGTCACGCATGTAGTAGGGATCCGCTACCGCGACGTGCGAGAGATTATCTCTGTGGATAGTCATGGCCTCATTGAGCGCGTATAGGCGGACCAAGTTATAGTTGAGCCGCTGCTGGTTAAATAGATTGAACACGTCCTCGTATGCTACTAAGAACAGATCCGCGGGGTGTTCACCGACGACCACCAACCCGCCTTCTTCCTTTGGCACTTGGACAGTGAACGCCGGGTAATTTGGATCCCTGTCTTTTAGAAGAAAGCCCTCTAGCATAGAGATAGAATCGCTCAAAGAGATCATTGATGGAGTTGCGAGGTGGATCATCTCCGGAGGCACTATCGGTTTTCCAGCTTCATGAACCATGTGCGCCGATTTGTCCGGAGGGGGTGGTATGGTGTCTTCACGACCCTGGATAATCATAGGAGTTGGCTGGCTCGCAGAGGCGCCCTTTGATCCCTTTGGCATCTTAGGTGGCTGGCTCGCAGAGGCGCCCTTTGGCATCTTCTTGGGGGGCCTCCTGGGCTTATTGTTCCATGGCTGCCCACGAAGCCCCTCTGCAACCGATTTCGCAATCGTGCCAGGGGAGAAAACGCCGGTAGCCGGTTTGTCTTGAGCTGCAACGCCGGCTGCTGGAGGTGTCTCTTGAGATAAACCCTGGAAGTCCAGGCGCTGCGTGACTGCATTGAGACGAGCAGGTTGATCGGCGTGGGCACGGAAGGGTGGTTCGAGATCCACAGGACGCATGAATCCGTCGGCGTCTTCGGCGCCAGTGTTGAGGAAGCCACCGACGTCGATAAGATCATCATCGTCGTCGTCGTCGTTGCCACCAATACGTTGAGGTGCAGAGGCGTTGCCTGCTAATTGCACCGGTTGTGGTTCGGAGCCCAATTGCACCGGTTGTGGTTGAGAGCCTACCAACAGTTGCTTCTGGCGGTTGGTGGTGGTGGCGACGGCTGCAGGCTTCTTCGGGGGACGGATCGGAGCGTCCCGCCGGAACTTTGAGGTGGCGCCGGTGTTGCGTCTTGGGCCCTCATCAATAATACCCCCCCCCCAAGACGAATCTGGGTCTTCGGCCATAGCGAGACCCATTCGGGGCACTTTCCAAGGACCACGTGTTCATCGGCTCCTTGAGGTTGAACGGGGGGGTCCATGTTGTGATACACTTTCGGCACCGTGACTACCTTGACCTTCATAAAACCCTTGTCCACTGGAGCGTGGTGCATTAGTTCGCTGCCTGTTTTTAGGATAAGGCCCGTAGCAACTTCCTTCAACTCGTCGCCTACCCTATGCAGGAGCATGCAAGGCGTTTCCTATAATGAAATTAAGCAACATATGCATTTGTGTGATTAATACAGTCATCGATCGAAGCAGACATAGTTATACAGAAGGACATAGTTATACAGAAGACGACGCAGACTAATTAATTAGTAACCTTGGTGACGACGTCCAGCTCGGCTTCCGTCGAGACACGGGCGCCGGTGCCAGCGGCGGTGGCCGGAGTTTTCTTCTCGCGTCCCGGTGCGGTAGGCAGCGCCGGTGTGACCAAAGGGGCCATGGGCGGCGGGGTCACGATGATGTCGCTCGGCGACCGGTTCATGGTGGAGTTGCTGCCGGAGAAGCTGGGCACGTGTATCGGCCCCTGTTGACCTCCCGCCATCCAGGCAGCGAACCCCTCCACTATCTGCGGGGGCATGATCTGGTGGATGCCTTCTCGGACTAGCTTTTGCACCTCCTGCTTGTCCACGGTGTTCTTCTTCAGCTCCTCCAGCTCCGCCTTCAGCCGCTCAACCTCGGCTCTATCCTCGTTCTTGGACGTCCTCTTCCTCTTTTTCTTCTCGCCGGCGCCGTCCGAGCTGTAGTACTCCGTGAACTTCACGCTCGTACCATAGCCTGACACACGGCCAGCTGATGTCGGCGGCGCCAACTTGTCCCTTCCCTTTGCAACGTTCATCGCCCGGTTGAAAGTAGTGTCCCACACTTCCCTCTCACCCTGGGACGACGACTGGCCGGCCTCAGCCTCAGCCTTCAACTCGTCCTCCTGCACACAAAGGTGAACACACTTAGAAATTTGAGATCAACGCAATGGACTTTGAGATATCTGTGGTATTTAAATTCACTTACCAGATTTTGCTGGAATTGCTTCACATCGTCGTGATCGGTAACGAACTCCCCAGTTTCCCAGTTGAGATAGTAGCGGGACCGGACAAAGTTCCTGGTCTGCTCGTCTGTGAATTTATCCCATGGGTTGTCCAGCCCACGTTTTCTTATTTCTGCGTCCTCCTTGTCCCAAGTGGGTTGTTTGGATTTGTAACCGCCGCTTCCCAAACGGTGGTTACCTAAGTTCCTCTTCCGCATTTCCTTCCCCCACTCGGTCCATCTTGTACACACCTCAGAATTTAAAAAGTCCTTAAATACCTCGAACTCTTCTAAGGTGATGTGAGGCTCGCCTGTACTAATCTCCTCCCAGCTCTTCTTATTATGAATCTTCGCCTTCACCCGGCATTTCCAGCTGCTCAAGGCGGTGCTCATCTTCGTGGTGGCGTAATTATCCACATTTTTGGGTTTAGGGTTCGGGAAGGTGTATCGTTGGTGAACCCTCCTGAGCAGGTGTTCGAGCAAAGCCGCATTCTCTTCGCTTCTAATGTCAGACGTGTTGATCGACACGCCTTCTCGGAGGATGCACCCTAGTTGCATGCTGTACCCTCGTGCAACGTGCTTAGGCTCCAACGGCATGCCACTTGGACTGACCTCCGTGATCACGTCCGTGACATTGTCCACCGACTGCACTTTACGCGGTTTAGTCCTTGCCCTCCGCTTCTTCTTCTTCTTAGCGGCCGGGTTGCTGTCGCCGGGTTCCGTGTGGTCGCCGCCATCGGTGCGGTCATCGCCAGTGGTCGTGTGGTCGCCACCATCTCCTGAGGTGTCATCCTCACCACCTTCTTCGTGGTACTCGGGGTCGGGATCCCGGACCTCCCGTTGATGCTCCTCAGCCTCGTCGCCACTAGTGACCGCGGCTTCGTCCCTCATATCGTCGGGCCAAAAGTCCATGTTCTGTACTCTTGCTTGCTCTTCGATGCTCATGCGCTTAGAAGCGTCGCCCGACATGTTTGAACTGCATTAAAAAGAGGCAAAAAGTTAGTATGACAAATATAAGAGAAAAAAAATCACCTAACTAAGTACTAAGATACCCCGGCCCATGCATTAGTCGCAATACCCCATATGTCCTATTTTTAGCAAAGTCATGCCAAATTTCACGAAAAAATTCGGCATGACCTTTGCTAAAAAAGGGACATATGGAGTACCCGAATTGCCGGAACGGAAGTTAATCGACGTTCCGGCAATCTCAAGGGTCTCGGGGTACCTGCATATATTTCACAAAAAAAAACACATCTCCGGCCGGCATCTCCGGCCGGCATCTCCACGACACGATGGTCGGAGTACAAGCACAAACACCCAACTCCACGACACGATGGTCGGAACCACATCCACATCTCCAAAAAAAAATTCCACATGTCCGGCCGGCATCTCCGGCCGGCATCGCCACATCCCACATCTCACCTGAAAGAAAGCAGTGCTTCTTCCCAACTTCCTGCATACGGAAAAACAATATATTAGTTTACAAATGAAATGCATTTCAAAAATACAAGTAAAACTAACCTAACAGCAGCAGCACTATATGACTCTTTGAAAAAAAAACCTTCATCCTATATTTGTTGTATAGCACCCTGGATTAAACGACATGGAATGCATTAGAGTGGGGTGGGGATGTGCTTTGTCTGTGTTTCATGCTAGGTCGGCCATGTAGAGTGTCTATGCGTTTGACAATGATTTAGAACTAGTTTAGCTAGATATTTTGAATCTCGTGTTTGGTCCAGTTTCCATATAAATTAGACAAATAGTCTTAATTTGTCTTTATGTAGTTGCAGCTTGCAGGAACTACATGTCTACATGTCCCTCTAGTCGAGTTTCGTTACAAATTCATCAATGACACCACTAGGCACTATATGCACGACGGTTCAGTTAGCTGACTCGACTGCTACCCCACCAAAGGCAACTACACATGTCGGTGTATAGTACTCTTATGTGTCATTTTTTTTCCCTTTTCTCTCTAGGTTAGATCGAAATGAACCACTGAAGAATACATAACTAGTGCGACTCCTAACTAATCACAATGTAGATCGATGTGCCATTTGCATCAATGATAGGAATTTTCTGTCTAGCTTAAAAAGCAAGTGAGTGTTACTATTAAGCACTGCAATTAAAAGGGCAGGTGATCGATGGACAGTTCAGAAACAAACATTTTGGTAGTGGGGATGCAAATACTTTTAGAATAACAATAATAATTGCATGTATTTTTGATTTTTCTGTTGGGGGTGTGTGGCCACTGGACACTAGCTAGGGACGACATATGCATCTGCGGCTAGCTGCACCACCACTACCTCACCACCTCTAATTTTAGTTGCCAACTGCCAAAGCAACCTAGCTGTTCATGATCACTTGAATTGCGCTAGCTAAACACAATTGTCTGTGAAATTTTCTTTGAACAGAAAAAACCAATGGGAAATCAACAAGAAACCATCAAACATGCTCAATTAAGAAGTGCTCACGTTGTGATATTTTGACTAGTACCAGTGAAGAATTTTGACTATGAACCAGAACCGGAACAAAGGAACCCTACCCTAATCACCATGAATCGGAGGAGAGAAGAAGCAGCAGGAAGAGGGAGAACCTCACCTTGTTGGGGCGGCGCAGGGGAGTTCGCCGGCGGCGGAGGAGAGAAGCAACAGCAGGGGACGGAGTTGGGGCGGCGCACGTCAGAGGAGAGAAGCAGGGGCAGTGGACGGAGTTGGGGCGGCGTAGGGTTGGGCGGCGCAGGGTTGTACGAGTTGGGGCGGCGCAGGGAGTTCGCCGGCGGCGGGGCGCAGGGAGTTCGCGGCGGCGGGGCGCAGGGGAGTTCGCAGGTCGCCGACGGTTGCTGTTGAGCGCGTTGGGGAAATTTGGGGAAGAAGAGAGGGTGCGGGGGCGGGCCCGCATGTAAGTGGGGGCGAAACAATTCTGTGGCGCACCTATCTGGTGCGCTACAGAATACGCGTATTCTGTGGCGCATGCACCCTGGTGCGCCACAGAATAAGCTTATTCTGTGGCGCATGGGCATGGCTGCGCCACAGAATAAAGCCCAAAGTGACTGACCCTTCCGTGGGTGTGGGGCCCGCGCCTATTCTGTGGCGCATGGGCATAGCTGCGCCACAGAATAAGATGATTCTGTGGCGCACCAATAAGTAATGCGCCACAGAATAAGCTTATTCTGTGGCGCATCTTTATAGGTGCGCCACAGAATCTTATTCTGTGGCGCACGGCTATAAGGTGCGCCACAGAATAAGCTTCCATAGAATTGGCTTTTCCTACTAGTGTGAGATCTTGCGGATATTTAGAATGGAAACAAATATAAGAAAAATGATGTACTCATACTTTCTACTCGTCAGATTTACTGAATATGAGACTTAATTTAGAAAAAGATAGTGGAGGTTCATCAACATTGATTATTGATACCCAGAGCACATAAGCCTATCACCACAAATGTTTCAGAACGCGGATGTGTAAAAGGTTCACGGATATGGAGCATAATTGAGAAATTGATGTCCCATTCACTCCATTCACAATTTCATATCATCTGCTCCCAAATGAATTACCCGATTAGGACTATGGTGGCCATTAAATAATCTAATAAGCAAAGCTTTCATAACCTATGAGTAAATCTGAACAACAGTACATAAAGAATCAAAACTGGGGCAAACAATAAACTTTTGGATCAAGAAATTGACATGAAACATATACTATCAAATACGAATCTAGATTGGCATATAGGAAGGAAATGAACCTAAGGATGAACAAATCGAACTGAGAAGTTGTACAGCTGGGCTCGAGAGCTTCGATCTAGGCATGTGACACCTCCGGATGGCACCCGCCGGGTTCGGGGCCGGGTTTGGCACCCCCATACCCGCACCGGCCCCTCCACCGCACCGCCACCGCCCATACCCGCCGGCGGGTCAAGATCTCTACCATACCCGCGAACCCGCCGGGTTCGGGTGACCCGACGGGTACCCGCGAAATCGAGTCGATCTGGGGCTCTGGCCATCTCCCCTGGAGCGGCGGACCTCGACGGAGCGGCGGCGCGGACCACGACGCTAATGAGGACGCTGGTCGGCGGCGGCGCAAGAGGGCAGGTGGGGCGAGGGGATGAGGACGCTGGTCGGCGGCGGCGCGAGGGGACGAGGACAAGGGGATAAGTGAAGGGAGCGGCGGCGGCAGAGCTAGAGGAGCTCGTCGTACAGGAGAGATGGGAAGGAGAGAGCTGAGAGCAGGTATTCGCCGGCATCAGATGGCATCGAGATGGGAAGGAGCAGAGCAGAGCGCGTGGTGTACTGGTGTGTGCTGTGGACCTGTGGTGTGTGTGGGCTGTGGGCTGTGGCCTGTGGTGCGTGCGTGGACGCGTGGGTGGTGTGGTGTTTTCTGTGTGTGCTGCGTGCGTGGGTAGTAGATTAGGTGAGGGTGTGAGGATGACACGTGGGGTCCACGAATTCTTGTCGGGTTTGCGGGTTGGCGGGTATGGGTTTGGCACCCCCATACCTGCACCCGCTATACCCGATGGGTATGGAATTTTCCTGCTAACTACCCCGTGGGTTTTTTTCTATACCATACCCTCCCCATTTAAGGCGGGTACCCGTCGGGTATCGGGTTTGCGGGTACCCATTGCCAACCGGAGTGACACCACATGTGGAGAGACAAACCACCGTGGATTACCTCTATATGAGAAAAGGTCAAAGATGTTTTACCCGATTCCATGGTTCGGGTGATGAAGATTTCTTGCTGCAGCCTAAATCCTGAAAAATAGAGCAAAATTTGCGGACTAAAATGTCAGATCTGAGCTGCAAAGGGGAAGAAACATGGGTGCCTCATATCTAACCGAGAAATCAAGCAGGGGGCGTGGGGGTACGAACCTGAACCAATGTTGCAAGCCATGGTCGATTTCCCAGCCATCCCCTGATCCAAACGTGCAGAAGAAGACGGGTCTGCTCGCCCTGGATTCCTCGAGCTTGGGCTGAACATGACGCAAAGGAGTAGCGGTGAAGGCGCAGAAGGGACTGCGGCCCATCTCCTTGCCACCTCCTCCTTTTCACCTTCAAAGCCACTGCAGGGAGAAGGGGAAAACTGAGAGAGAGAGAGAGGCTCACGTCAAGGACGATGGTGACGCTAGGGTTTCCATCGCGGGAGCCGCTGCTTTTATACCGCGCAAGATAAACCTGCAGCTCCACCAGCTGCTCCTCCCGACGGCGCTGCGAGCGGCCGGCGACGCTGTCTTCTCCGCGAGATGCAGCAGGTGCTCCTCCCCTTGAGCACAGAGGAGGCCCAAACGAATCTGAGCTGCTCCATAGAAGAGCCCCCACAAGCGCTCCTCCAGGCGACGGTGCGGCCAGCTGCGCTGCTCGATGTGAGATTGGCGGCGCGAGGTGGCGAGATGGAGGAGGAAGGACGCGGGAGCGAGGCGGCGTGATTGGAGTTGAAGAGACGCGAGGGGATTGGGGGAGAGACGACGCGAGCGATTGGCGTTGGCGGCTAGGGTTTTCGACCGCGCGAGCGAAGCTTATATACCACAGGCGCGGTAGGAAATCGACGACCACGATCGCATCAAGATTCACGCGGTAAGAAATGGACGGCCAAGATCGCCCGTAAATCCTTATCTACGGTCAATATGCTCTAGTTACTGAGAAGCCTCCTACCACCCCAAGAATGTAATCTTTAGATCGCTCCTTCTTGGTCGACTGCGCAAGGAAAGTAACGGTAGCTCACTGCACGCTAGAAGGAAAGAATATTTACTTTCAGCTTGTTTAGTTTACCATATCACACCGCGTCGGATTATTGGAAGGATCCGTCTCTTCCCGACCCGAGCAGCCCTTCTGTTACCGCCATGGATCTCGAAAAGGAAATAATTAAATGGAAAACTTTATTGAAGGCAAGAAAATACGCGTGAAATATCTCAGATCGCAGCATATAATGCTACGCAGCACCCGCACTTCCCACAACTACCGCACGACGCCCTCCCAGTCCCACCTCTGCCGCAATGGCGATTCGCCGGCAGCGCCGCCCCTTCCCGCTCGTCCCCTTCCTCGTCTCCCTCCTCGCCGTCGCCGCCTATGGCCGCCTAATCTCCGACGGCACGCCCGCCACCCCGTCCTCCTCCATCATCGTGTCCCCCTTGTCCGCCGTGATCCGCCTCAACTCGTCCTCGCCGGCCACCGCTGAGGCCGGGGAGTGCGAGCAGTCGTACGGCTTCCTACCCTGCACCACCACCGTGTTCGGGAACATGTTCCTGGTGCTCACCTACGGCTTCCTCATGTTCAAGGCGGCCACCTTCCTGTCGGCCGGCAGTGAGCTGCTGCTCGAGATCATGGGCCCCGGACTCGTCGGCGGCCTCCTCCTCCCCATCCTCGGCGCTCTCCCTGACGCGCTCCTTGTGCTCGGTACGTTCGCTTTAGCTTCCTTGCTTGAATTCTCCGATTACCTTACCTGCACACCTGGTTCAAGTCTTGGGACTTCAGAAAGCAATTCTTTCTTGTGGAGAAAATAAGAAGCAATTACTTCTCTCTTGTAGAGAGAATAATTTGCTCTTCAAGCAAATAGTGAGCTGATTTCCTTGATAGAAGTGGTATCTTACCGGAAAGTAAATAATGCTTGTTGAAAACAAAATGAAGAGTAAAAAAAAAAACAATTCCCCGTTTATGCCTGCGCTTTTCGGTTCTTGGTTTGTTTCAGATCTGAACCCTCTGGTTTGATCTGTTGATCTCTGATCACAGCTTAGGCTTTAGGACCCGTTTGGTAGACCTTGGGCTCGTGCATTAGCCCGGTTTCTCTCGCTGATCTCATCAGCTTGCTCTTTTCTTCAGTACATGCATGGCTTAAACTGGGGCATTAGCCGGTCCAAGTCTATTTGGAGAACTTTCGATTAGTTAGTATATGATCAACCTACCTTAAGCCCCAAGGCGGCAAGCCCCCCAACCAACCACAGACACCCTCAAACAAGGGGAGTTTGCAAAAAAAAAAAAATGATTTCAAGTGGGAGAACCACGTGATTTTTGATAGAGGAGGGTGCAACATCACCGAAATTGCAAGCATGAGGACTTGAACTCGGGTGGGTGGGAAGGCATCAACCCCTCCCCACCACTAGGCCATGCCTTAGTCTGCGAGTTTGCAAATTATGCTCTGCTTTCTTTGGAATGTTAGCTTTTAGTTTAGTTCCACCGTGTTTGTGGTCGCTGGGCTTTTGACTTTTCCCCTCTTTTCAGTTCTAGCTCTTTTGTTGTTAGCTTCTTTGCATAATTGACCTCTCTTTTATGGGCTGCACGTAATGGATAGCTGCTGTCTGCTGGGTTCGGCCTGTTTTCTGTCTATTATTGTTGGTTTTATTGCCTTTGATCGTGTTTTTGTATGATCATTCTTCGAGGACAGTATTTTAAGTATTCTAGGAAAGGGAGACCGTATCGCTAGTGGGTTGGTTAATGTATCGTTGTTGGTGGGTAAATATAAATATATCATCACTATAATGTATGCAGAAGGTGTTATATTACTTGGTCAGTTAAACAGCCAACATTTTGCAGTTATTTGTTTCATAATATTGTGGGACTGTGTACATCGTATCATCTAGATAAATGATAAAACTAAATGATCAAGTTTTGTACATACATTGCAGTAGTAATGATAAACAGATTATTATTTTATAAAAAATAACATAGACGGGTGTATTATTAGCATTACCCATTTGCCTGATGAGTGCATACCGTTTTTCACAACACAGATTTTTGTCTTTGTGAGTTTTAAGGCACACGGTTTATTTTTTGACTTTATGAAGATCTAATTTCCCACTTTTTTCCCCCTTGGATTGTACATCCTGATTGAGATTTTTAGTTTGTAATTGGAATTAAGTTCTGGGGACATGCTTCTTGCTGCACTGTTTTCTTTACAAGATAGGTGTAAATGATATTCTCTGAAATTAGCATCCCGCATTTACCACTAGGTTCATGATGCATTACCTTAGTCCTCATGTCAATGTCTTGGTTGCCGACATTAATACCTTTATGTGATGTTTATTGTCTCCATGCTCTGTGAATATTCATTTCTATGCAAACTGTGTTCATGCACATGTTCACACATAATTCTAATCTGCTTGTTCTGTCTGTCATATTAACAGTATCTGGTCTCTCGGGGACTAAAGAGACAGCACAAAGTCAGGTCCTCATTGGCATGGGGCTGCTTGCTGGTTCGACCGTCTTTCTTCTTACCCTGCTTTGGGGAACTTGTGTTGTTGTAGGCAAGTGTGATGTTGGGCCAAATGGTCTTGCTATCGATTCAACAAACACTAAGGGCTTCAGTTTGACTGGTAAGCTGTCCTCATGCATGTACATATGGTGTTGCTACCGTGGTTTGAGGAATTTTTGATAATTGGTTAATTTTGTAAATTCTGCAGTCGAACACTTGTTAGTTTTTATCTCGAAAAGCAAAAATCCAACAGGTCAACTATTGATCTTTCAACAATGTTTGATACAATTGCACCTTTTTGCAGGCTCTGGCATTACAACTGATGTGCAAACCAGCTACGCCGCACGAATTATGGCCATATCTGTTCTCCCCTTTGTCATTGCTCAGTTCCCGAAAATGTTGAAGACTCACCATGGGGACCGCCTAGCCATCTTGCTGGCCCTAATTGCGTCGTTCTCACTTGTACTCGGCTACTGCCTGTATCAGGTAAATATTCACAGAATGATGACAAAAATGACAAATCTGTGCCACATGAATAAATTTTGACAGTGTTATATTCTACATTTTGCATCAGGTTTTCCAGCCTTGGATTCAGAAGAGGAAGCTCGCATACGCAAAGCACAAACATGTGATCTCTGGGATCTTAAAGCATGCCCAAATGCAAGCACTGGGGCGTCTGCTTAACGATGATGGCACACCCAATGAGAATGTCATAAGAAAGTGTGGCTCTTAAATCATCTTATTGGCACGATATGCAAATAACACAACAGTCATGGGCATGACATGAACCTTGACTATTCTTACGTGCAGGTTGTTCTACAAGATTGACATGGATGGGAACCGTAACCTGTCACGAGCGGAGCTCCATGCGCTTATTATCGGGATCAACTTTGAGGAGATTGACTTTGATAAGCAGGATGCAGTTGACAAGATCATGGACGACTTCGACACTTCAGGCAATGACACCGTGGAGGAGTCTGAGTTTATCGAGGGGATGAAAATATGGCTTAACGAAGCCAAGCACAAGGTGCCGGCTAGTGGTGCCTACTCCGATAAGTTTGTCAATGACTACCACACGGTAAGTTTTTAGTCTCGATCCTTGTGAACAGAAACATGATTCAGATAAGCAAAGAATACAACCTACACTTGGGGGACATGGACACTTATCCAATTGTCCGAATTCTGCAGAGAACAAGGGAGGATCATGACCAGTTGATTGACAAATCTGACGAGGCAGTGGAGAGTGTGGAGAACCCTGGCTTGTACATCGCCAAAGCTGTGGGTTTCCTGCTTCTGGGCAGTGCCATTTGTGCCGCATTTGCAGACCCGCTCGTCGACGCTGTCCACAACTTCTCTAACGCCACACACATACCCTCTTTCTTTATCTCGTTCATCGCCCTCCCACTGGCAACCAACTCCAGCGAGGCCGTGTCTGCCATAATCTTCGCCAGCAGGAAGAAGCAAAGGACCTGCTCACTTACTTTCTCCGAGGTACATCACTGCCACAGGATACTCAAACTTCTTAGCTTCTAAAACTGTTGGTATCTCTGTTCTGGACTAAACAACTTCCGCAAACCTAACAACATATTTGTTTGCAGATATATGGCGGTGCGACCATGAACAACACGCTGTGCTTGGGCGTGTTCTTGGCACTCATCTACTTCAGGGAGCTGACGTGGGACTTCTCATCGGAAGTGCTCGTCATTCTGCTCGTCTGTGTCATCATGGGCCTCTTCACAAGCTTCCGGACCAATTTCCCGCTATGGACCTGCCTAGTGGCATACATGCTGTACCCTCTGTCGCTCGTTGTTGTGTACGTCCTCGACTACCAATTCGGGTGGTCATAGGCTCATGCTCCCGGTCTTCCTTTTCAGTTTAATCCTGTCGTAATTTTTGACTCATTGTAATTTATCTGTCAATACTTTGAGATGCTTATGTTTGTGTAACCACGGTGTGGATTGTGTATCTCTGTATCTATCTTAAAAATCTCGTCTGGGTGTAGCATTTCTGTGTGCTGTTTTTTCTTTTTCTTCAGTGCTGGTATTCATTCAAGCAGAGATGAACATAATATGGTGGATATATTGAGACCTACATATTTATCCTTTTGTTGCACTTGAAATTGCATCACAGCTAATCTAGAGTTTTTCTTCTTAGGAAGATTAATCGGTTGTACTGTCACATTTGTTTTACCTAAGGCACCTTTCTTAGCACGCCCTTTGTCATGTGTGTCTGAAGACATCTCATTGTGCCACTTGCTATAGATCTGCACAGAAGAGACCCCATAAGGTAACTGTGGTGCATCCTTTGCACATGTTCTCCTTTCCTTACTGAAACCGCTGCTGGTTCAGCACTGCATCGTCTACCCAGCTGGCACTTCTGTTGAGTTTCTACTACATTTAGCACAAGCTTACCTGCACCATACACAAAAGCTTCCTGCTTCCAGCAGGCACACTGCCTCACTTGGCCAGAAATGAACATACTCCCTCCGTTTCAAATATAAGATGTTTTACACTTTGTCCACATACACATGTACACAAATGTATCTAGACACTTTTCATGTATATGTTCACTCATTTGTATATGTATCTAGACAACATTTATAACATCTAAAACATCTTACATTTAGAAACGGAGGGAGTAGTAGCTAAGAAAACAACCATCACCAAAAGGTTTATTGGCAGTGAAAACATCTTCTAAATAGCAGCTCTTGTTTTACATCTGGTCTTACTACTTGGAACACATCTCTCAACATTTCCCCTCTCACAACTCGACATTGTTCACTAGGGATTTGGTCCCAAAGTTTATCAGAAAGCAACACAGAGGAAGTGTGACCGATCCTTCAGCCCTTCCATAGCTTCAGCTCCAAGTCGACACCGCCTTCCGACACGTCGGTCTTGCACTCGCTCGGGGCTCTCTCGCGGCGAACCGGGCCGACCGGGAGGAAGGTGTAGAATGGCTGCGACGACGACGACGGTGCTGAAGCGCTCCCCTGCTGATCAAACTTTTTCGTCAGTTAAGCCACCACATTTTCACACCCAAAGTTCAGACATTTTACCAGGTTCACAAGATCATGGTACAACTCTTGCCTGGGATTGCATTGCGCTGGCACTGAAGTCTCTGTACTCCGGGCTGTGCATTGATGCCGCCACGTGTGGCTGCTTGATGAGGTGTGGAGGCCGCGAGCTCAAGGTGAGCAAGGCAGCGTCTCTGCCACGGCCGGCATCCTTACAGTAAGCCAACTCTGATGTCCACTCTGGGTAATTTGGGTACGCGCTTACATTGCTGGATGTGAAAAATCAGATAAATTCAGCAGAAAATTTTGTACTGTTCGTCAGGACAAACATGGTAAGCAGATGGTTACACATTGGTTTCTTAGCTTTTCTCGGTACTGTGTTGGGTCAGAGAAAACTCATGCTGAAGAAAAGCAGAGAGAACATGCATAGTGAATTTCAACAGGAAATATGGAAATGTAAATGTTTGTGATGCTGGGGTAAAGGATAGGGATGAATGTGGCATGTTTTCCACCATCTTTCCTGCTACCTACACCGAGTAGTGATATTACTGAACAGAAGAACAGGTACTATTCTGAAAATAATGATGCAGTTGAATTACTTGACCAGAAATGGAGGGCAAGCAGAGCTAAGAAACAGTTTACGATGAGTTAACTTTGCTTGATACAGAATTGAAACTCCTATCAACTGAAACGAGTGAGCTAAATTTGCAAATCTACCTGAAATAATTAGCTGCTCTGAACTCGTATCTACTCAGGTCAGGACTAACATCAGTCGACCCAGCATCGCTGGCCGTCCTGACGGTGAAAGGCGGCACCGGAGGAGGAGGAGGGAGGGCTTTGCTCGTCGTCCTGAAGGCGGTCATCCCCTCGAACATGAAGGGCCATGACCTGTCCACGCCGGCCGTCTCCTAAACTCTACCCAAATCCACTTTGAGTGACCATCCATCAGAAGCAAGAGGTTGAGGTGGGGCACTGTGAGACGTACCCTGTTCTCGTCCTCGGTCGGCGCCGGTGCCGGTGCCGCGGGGCTGCTGCTGCTGCTGCTGTACATTTGGTTTGAAGGGGGCTCCGTTGGGTGGCTCGACGGCGCCGTCAGAGACAGGCCCGTGCTCACCTGATCAGCCAAAGATTTGCATATTTTTTAGTGAACTTTTACACATGGCTCTGCATATGAAGGTAGGCCGTGGCCGTGCACGGTGACATTTTGAGGGTAGGAACACAACACGTCAACACGTACCATTGGGAGTGGAGGTTGAGGACACAGGTTTCTCTTGTACGGGTGTTTCGTGGGATCCACACGGCTCCAGAGCACCGGCGGGAAGCTGCAGTGCTCGCCGCCGTCCGCGGCCGGCCTCGACAGAGCGCTCAGTGGGGGCGCCGGCGGCGGATGGTGGTGCAGCGTGGGGAGTTGGCAGAGGCCGCCTCCGTTGAGCGCGTGCGACGACGGCGTGGCGGTGGCCGTGGCCGTTCCTCCTCCCATCTTCTTCTGCTCCTCGAGGCGGAGCTTCTCGAGCTGCGCCACGCCGAGGCCGCGCTGCGGGATCTTCTTGGGCTTGTTCTTCCTTGACGCCCGCGCCACGCCGGTGGCCGCGCCGTTGCCGTTGCCGCTGCCGTTGCCGCCAGCGCCGTACTTGGCCAGCTGCTGCTGCAGGTGGTGGTGGTTGTTGGCGTGTTCCTGTACCATTGTCTCCGCGTTGCGCTTGTCGCGCTAAATCAACCGAACATGAGATCGAGCCTGGGTCACGTTCTTCACGCCGGCGCGCGCGCGCCTCGGCGCCTCACGGAGCGCGAGAGGGAACCAAGGAATGAGCGGCGAGGCGCGCGGTTCTTGGCGTCTCCGGCATCACGAAGACATGACCGGCCGGAAGAGAAAATGCAGCGGCGAGGAGGATGCAAAAAAAAAAACGAGATCGGTGGGGAGGCTCGTGGGTGGCGGTGCGGCAAGGAGGTGGAGTAGGAAGGAACTAACGCAAACGCGGCGGGGCCGCAGCACGGTCCGTGCAGACTAGCTACCGGATCAAGAAAACCTGCGGCTGTGTGTGGGATGGAGGCGCGACGAGCGGGGTATATATAGGTGCGCGGAGCCGAGAAGAGTGTGGGAGCGAGTGGCGAGTGGTGCCAGGCCCGGGAGACTCGGAGCGGGAGATCTACAGAGAGAGAGTGAGGGGCGGGGAGGGAGATGATGGGATCGTATCTTGTTGTTTCTTTGGTTCGCCTGCTAATTTGCCGCCCGAATCCTCGCTCCACTCTGCTCCCTATTCTCTCGACTCGCATGACACACACACGCAAGCCTACCTGCTCTCACTCCCTCTCCTTCTTCCGAGGTTGCAGGAGCCCCGATACTAGGAGCGACAAGCGCGCTCTCAGTGAGGCGTCAGAGAAAGAGTTCTTCAAAACTGAACCACTGCAGCCAATGTCATTGTTGGCGAATGGCGATTTGGCACACACCAAACATGCACAAAAGAAACTTACTGGCATGTTCATGTTTATTTTTAGTGGTTATCTGGAGAACGATAAGATTTTACCTTCTCCAGACACAAACTTTGCATACAAAATTTTGTTTTGATACTTTAGCGGTTCTTTGATTCAAAAGATTTTCAAACGAATGAATATTAAGCAATTTTTGAATGAGTTTCATTACTCAAAGCAACATCACATATGCGCAAATATAGTTGAACGAAAACGAGTAGTCACGCACGCTTCCCAAAAAAATTATCCATCCCCAGTGTAGAATTTAATGGGCGGGATTTTGAAGGCCTACTGTTCCGGACGACCCGTGCATGTAGTTGTCGGATGGAGAAATCTGAAAGCAGCACACCAAAAAAACTAGACGATGGAGTGATCAGTGGTGTGCTTTAGATCTGTCTGTTCCATTCTCTATGCCTGGAGAGGCAGAGAACACAAACGCCACGCGGTGGAAGAAATAGAGCATGTCTCAAGCTGGCACATGCATGTTGACACGTAAACACATAGTTGATGCACCATGCAAAAAAATAATTTTCCACCAAGACGAGTTCTAACTCGAACTCAATTCACGAAACGCGACATGCGTACGATGCGTGGCATGGCGTGATGGGCGGCGGAGGAGGAGTGCGCGTGAACTGCTCCTATTCTGACTCACTTAGTTATAATAGAAGAACTCCCTTAATAAACGCTCCGATCCAACTCTCTCCCCACTAGCTACATGAGACTAAATTTAGTGGCACTCCCACTTTGTGTACATAGCATGCAACCAAGCTGAATGAGCATTTGAGATGTCAAGATTTGTTAGGCTAAATGGACCAAAGGTTTAAAATTCAACAACCCCCGCCAAATTTTGGAGGCATATCATTTTGCACTCTTGTTTCATATCACTGTTTAGTATAAGTTCAGTGGAGACTGTTAAGTTGAACTTCCACATAGACAAGGAGTTGTGCTTAACTACGACTGAACATTGGACTATGCCTTGAATTGCCGGTCTTATGTGTCAAGTTTTTCTCTATCGTTACTGGTACTAGACTGTCGAGGCTACCCGCGGGGTGGAGCATATAAGTCATATATACTCCTCGACCTTTCATTAGCTTACTGGAGGTCCACCCAAATCTCAGACATTGTGACAGTGGTGTGGTTTATATAGGTGTGTTCTTTCAAGATCGCCTTGTAGGACAACGTCTTCTCTAATTAGGAGCCAGGCAAAACAAATTAACTATAATCAACCTATCTAACAATATTATATGACAGAATTGCATCTACAACGAAGTGAAAGTTTAACACTATTATTGCATAAAAATACTAAGGCACCCCCTATGGCAATGGCAATGATAGAACCCACGGTTTAAAAAAATTGCGTGCGCCAAATGTGGCCTGTCTAGTCAGGCGGCCCGTGACTAGGCATTCATCGCAACAAACGGTTTTAATGATCGCTTGTCATATTTGGGAACGGACATTTGTGAATGACCGTGTGCGATGCTTGACTCAATGGCGTCATGCATTAAGGGAAAACTGTTGGCACTGAATATGGAGATTGGGAATATACATTTCCTTTTCTGAAGGATACATTTTCACCTACCTTGAATATTATAAGAAACTGGCGGCTCATCCTTATTTTTCTGCTCGAATCTGTTTCCGCTCCCCACTCGTGTTTGACATATCCAAGAGCATGAGCTTGTCGGGAGCATCGATGGCGTCTTCCTCCTGGCTCGGTGGCGTCGGGTCAGCTCTGTCGCTTGTCAAGTGCATCAGCTGCCGCTGGAGAAATGCGGCTTGTCGAATGTCGGGTTGAGGTCTTAATCTAGGCCAGATCTACTTCAAGTGTCCAAATGATCACAAGGTAATTTTTATGATTCATCCAATTTTTGATATATTTATATTCTCTGTTATGCCCATTTGGTTATGAATTCGATTTTCTATATGAAAGTGGAGGGGCCAAAAGTATCTGAGAGTTGCGATTGTGTTTTTGGATTGAATATGATGTTGAGATGTTGATTGCTTATGGTGTCAAAGTGGAAGCTTCGGAGCTGGAAATATAAGCATGATGGCCAGGAAGGAGAAGAGGAAGATGCAGCCGCTCACTGAAGTTACAGTTGCCGGTTTGGCATGGAGCAGGAAAAACAAAGTAATTTCATCGACTGGAACTGAACCTATTATTGTTGTGCGCAAGAAGCGGTAGATAGGAACATAAATAGCTCTGTTAAATGTTCCCGTGAGCATTGCTATAATTATTTTGTGTGTTTGTGTGCTGCTATTAGGTGTATACTTTTATACAACTATCATAATGAGTACAATATAGTTGAGATGTGTTTGTGTGCTGCTTTAAAATTTCTGTGTTCGAATGTGAATTTGTCACAAAATGTTCCACATTGACAACAAAGGTTGATATTTTTCATATGTTTTTGATCAAAATTTAGAAAGTTTAACTTTGACTAAACCCAGAAGACAATATAGTTATGAACAGAGGGAGTAGAAGGAGAGGACAAGGGATATTGTCCCAAGATTGCAAGAAAATAGAACCCATGATATAAATGCAAAAGAAGAGACGCTTAATCAGCATGATACAAGGATGAGTCATATTTTGACCATATATCTGCTCTCAACTGCAAGTCTATGGTGCCGATTATTCATTCCGAAAGTCGAGGGACCAAGTTTCTCTGGCTTGCCATGTTAATATATACTACCTAGAACGTCTGTTACAGACTTATACAGTAGAAATAATGGCTGTGGCCGCTAGAATCGAGAAACGCAAAATGTTGCACGATAGACTTGTTGGCAACATACTTATTGGAGATAATTTCCTAAAAAGGGCTATTGGTTGTGAAATTATGAAGGACTAGAAGAAGGAAACACCCGGTTTCCCGCGATCCTGAGCATCGAGATCCTTGTGTAGACCTGAAGCAACTACTAGATCAAAAATCTCAGAAGCAGCGGTATGTCTGTGCGGCAGCGACGCGAGATCCACGATCCGGGCAAGCTGAAAGCGGAAGGCATTGGGTAGGGACGTACACGTACCGGCGATGCTGATGAGGCCGGCCGGTCGATGGGCAAGGTGACAGCCGACAGGCGCGAAAGATGGCCGTCCTGCGTGACCAAAAACCGCTCCACGCATTCACGCATGTGTGCCATGGAGCCGAGGCAGTAGCTAGCTGTGGATCGCGGATGGAGTCATCCGATCTGGGTGAATCTTTCTCGAAGCTCCAATCCCCGAGCCCAGCTTTTCGAGTGGTCCTATGTACCATGACTCATCCAAGTATCCACCCGGCTAAATCTCCCCACCTCTAGCTGGCCAAGGGCGAAAGTACGTTTATACATTTTGAACGCAAGGTAGCCGCGAAGAAAATTTATCTCTTTTATTTGGGGTCCCTCCTTAGGTGGACATGAGAAATATATGGCTGTTAGATATGCGGTGACATGGGAGATTCGAGAAGCCATGCCCGAAAGACGGAGCTACTCTTTCCTCTCCACTGAATTTAACCTTGCTTCTGTTGCACACTGCTGGATATTTCAGGTTCATAACTCTTACGCCATCTTCAGTTCAACTGGCCGGCCGGGTGCATGCATTGCCGTTGCACCGTTCATGCATGTAGCAAGATTTTTCCAGTGCAGCGGATCTGCGCCCGGCCGGCTATCATTGCTCCTACTTTGGAGCCTCTGCCGCTAAGTGGGCATACATTGCAGACTCTGCTAATCTTGGCATGCAATAATTTCTGCGAGTTATACATGGACAGGGACATCGCATCCAATTAAAATAGAGATCGCTAGCCGTTTATATATGTAGTACATATACCTAGTATACTTGAATAATCCGACATGATTCTCATCGATAAACCCTATTTTTTTCCCATGAAAACGACCTAATCTATCCGTAGGCTCATGCATTGTGGACCTAGCTTAGCTTTCTCAAAGAAGCATGCATCAATCACACACTGACACGCGGAGATTGCTGCGATTTCACACGACCTCGGCACAAGCTGCAATTTGCAGATAAGGTTAGGTCGCTCACACGTACGCGGTGAATGAGGTGAATCCTAGGATGATCTTCTGAAGCCTGAACACTGTATGATGCCATGATCTGGAGGTGGTTGAGGCGACCTAAAAGAGGGGGCAGAAAGGGGGCGAGCCCGTTGCCAATCCGAGACGGATGCCCCGGAACGGGGACGCCGAAAGCGCTGCAAGATCAGGACGAGATCGTGTTGGGAGCGCGTCCAAATCAGAGGAGATCGCATGCAATGCAATGCTGCGATTCAGAGAGGGGGAGTTGGAGAACTGTGAAAGCCCCTCTCTTGGGACCGCGGGATGAGCTGCCGTTTGTCTTGACTCCTCGTGATCGAGGTTCCAGTAGCGTTCTCACGCGTCTGTCGCCGGATTTGGTAGCTAGACTATTTGGGGTTCATAATTGTGCTCTATGTATGGAAACCATGTCAGGCACAACAGGGGACTGGATTGGAGGTGTTCTGGTTTCACTGTGATCTGTGTGCATAATGTGTGCAGATTCTGTTTCTTTGCTTTTGGGTATTGTTTGGATGTAGGGATTTAGCAAAGTCAGATTGTGTCAAAATCGTTTTAGAGCCAACCAAAACCTAGAACAATGGTTTGATGCCAACTCCCGAGGTTGTGTTTAAATAGCTACTTGGTTTAAATGATTTCCATAGAAATACCATTTCACATTGTTGACGAAATCAAATGATTTTATGTGAAGCCATCCCGTTAGAACTTTATGCAATGTTTTTTCTATCTATATCTCTTCTAAAGCAAAAACAAAAAACTTACTAACATGCATTAATAAATTTTCTATCTCAACATGCAAGATATCCACATTCTTCATTCTCTTAGTCAATCAACTGTCATTTCCACTAATATTTATTAGTCACTTCATGCAACTACACATCATACATCCTTTAAACCATCCAATTGTTCACATTAATAATTTATAATACATACCCATCTCATATTTATCTATTGAATTTAGTATCTCAGCTATGTTCAATTGAACTTTACATATTTTTCCGACAACATACTATATCACAACTTTTATAGCCTTTTATTTACACAATATAGTTCCAAAAGGATCCTGCTGTGACACGTGGGGTATTTTTCTAGTTGTAAAGATAATCTAGTCTGTGACTAATAGGCTGCGTCAGTACGTAGAACACCATGCACCATTAGAGTTCCTACTCTTCGCGGGCTATGGACACACTTGTCGTATCATTGTTGCCGGCGTTCGTCATGGACATGTGAACATGTCGCCCTACCTTCTAAGTTGCCACTATCGGCCGGTCGCTAGGTATTTTCCGGCGTCGTGCCCTAGTCACACTCGTGCAGTGGAGCCGGATGGCACAAATTGAACTTCAATGGATCGGTGCACCGGGATGGCTATGGACGCGTCAACGTTAGAGAGGAGTTCTCCGTGAGTGCTATGGCTACACCATGCTTGCATCCAGCGATAGAACGCAGCACACGGGGGTGGGGGAGGTCGAGGCGACTACACATATCCGCGGGTTTCACCTTGCACTTCAGAGCCGAAATGATCAGCTGGTCGTCGAGGGCGACGACCTCACGCTCGTTCGGGTGCTTTGCGGTGAGTCGACGCACCCACGTATACCATGGGACATGTACCACCAAGATCATCGAGCTCTTTTGCTGCTTCTAAGAAGTCGATGTGAAGCATGTGTACCGAGAAGGAAATCAGGTGGCGGATGATTTGTGCCATGAGGCTTACCGGTGCCCCAACGTTTGGACGGATAATCTGCCGCACGCAGTTTGTGCCAAGCTCAAGGATAACTGTCATGGTGTTGTGCACCCACGGCTAAGACCGGCGTGAACATAGCGCTCCTCCTATCCTGGGCCGATCCAATTGAAGTTTGGGCCTGGAACGATCCAATTTTTACTAAACTTTTATACTTATCTATCTGTTTTTAGCATGTTAATTTTTTTTTGTAAGTATGATTTTTTCATCCGTTTGCATAGTTTAATCACTAACTAGCAATGTTAGTAAATATAAGTTTCTTAAGAAGTAAGGCGGGTGAAGCTCCTAATACCATTTATTTAAATAATAAGAACCCAAATCCCGTCTCGTGAAGATTTGAACATGTGTCTCTGAGTTGTACATCCACTTGCCTAGTTAAGTGAGTTAGGTGAGTTAGACGCACTTGTTTACTAAATATTAGTTGCTGTGTTTGATGTTTGTGCTGAATATCATGGAAACATAGTAGGTTATATTTGATGGAAAAAAGTAACTATCTTGTGTATAATGCATAATTTATATGATTGATACTTGTTTATCGTAAAGATCTGCAAAGAATACAACCTAACAAATATCTGAATAGTAGTTTCTAGTGGATGATAAAGTAAGCATATTTATAGAAAAAACACTTCTTACTCCCGAGCTACGGTGCTCCTTTTTAAAAAAAATCAAAAAGTTTATTTTCCCATCTCCAGAACTTCTGAAAAAGGCATACAAGTACTATGTAGGTCCAGTTTTTTTTAGAGAAATATCTTTCCGTACGTGATCTTCACAAAAACGACAAACCTACCAAGTAAAATGAGTTCTTTTTCACCTTTTTTCAGATCCGTGATTTTGCGATTTTTCATAGCCTATAATAACACATTATTGAGCGAATCTATGTAGATATGTAGCAGACATGTACATGTATCCATGTTTTTTTGGGATAATTTGAAACTTTGGAATACCAATTTCGAAAAAAATAAATAGGAGCGGTGGAAATCGGGAGTCAAAAATTCTCTCTCTATTTATAGACAACTTTATATTATAAACTGGATAATTTTTTTCTTTACTCCTTTTTCATGATCAAAACTATATAACAAGTCAACATTTAATGAAGTGGGCACGTTCTGTACTTGGTATTGAAATAACATTGTGTGGATTCCTGTATGTTCGCATATGTAAATTTTATTTAACATGCTCTTATGCAATACTAGACAACTTAGCGCGGCATACGCCGCGACCGTGTTGTTAGAAGAAGAAATACCGCGGTGTAAAAAATTCAAATTTGTAAATGTCCGCATTCAAAAGTTGTTTAGATTTAATTCTGTTGGAATGTTAAAAAAAGTTGGCACTTATGAGTTGTTCAAATTTCAAAATTTGTTAAAATTGGGAAGTTATTCATATTTGAATTGTTTTTACATTTATTAAATGCTCAGATTTGAAAGGCATTCAATATATTGAAATATTCAAATCTGAATTTTGATCATATGCCATAATTAGTCAGTGTTTTTTTTGTGATCATGTTTTTTTTTTGTCATATTTTGTAAGTGGTGTGAAGAATTTAAATTTGAAAATGTACACATTCGAAAGTTGTTTGGATTTAAATCTATTGAAATTCAAAAAAAGTTTGCATTTATAAGTTGTATTCATATTTGAATTATGTTTACGTTTATTGATGATCAGATTTGAAAGGCATACAAATTTTTGAAATATTCAAATCTGGAATTTGATCGTACGCCATAAATAGCAAGTGTTTATTTTTCTGTTCATGTTGATATATTTGTCATATTTTTCCGACGGATAGATTTGAAGTTATTGATATACTTCACATTTCACATTCTTCTTATCTTTTTCCTTTGCTGAAATAATACTCCAAATATTTGTGAATTCTTTTTTTTAGACAAATGACTTCGTTATTATAAATTGGAATATTGCTTATGGTTTTTAGACAAATGACTCCATTATTAAGAGAGATGTCAAATGTTTGGAGTATTGTAAAAAAATGACTTCATTATTATTTGTTTAAGGAATTGGAACATTGCTTAAACAGTACTTCCTTTTTTATCTTTTGCTTTTTCTTAAACAATATTCGGAATATTTGACATTTCCCTTACCTTTTGTAGATCATCAAAAAATAATCATATAAATTAAATAAAAGCAGCTCTTATATTCCATCACCTAGTAAAGCTCACCGTGGACGTTGTGATTCAAAATGTTAAAATTTGTCGTAATTTGTCGTCTGGAGTATCTGCAAATTTTGTAGCAAATTTAGATGTTCAAATATGTTTGTAGTTTGACATAGGTATTTAATTAAGATCCATAATCAGGGGGAATACACTATATAAGTATCTTTTAAAATCAACTGCATTCATTTAGAGGGAATGTATTTAGGTTGTATCTAAATATTTGACAAATTCAAATGTTCAAAAATGTTTGTATTTTGTCGTAAGTAGTTAGCATGTATTTTTCTGGTCATTTCGATATTTTTTTCATATTTTTCTGATGGTTAGATTTTAAACTATTGATTTTGCAATATTTATCTTTGAAATTGTCGAAGTTTAAAAATTATTGGAATGCAAATTTGGAAATGTCCACATTGAAAAATTGTGTAAGTTTAAAAATTGTTGGAATTCAAAAAAAGTTTACATTTTAGAAATATTTAGATTTCAAAAATTGGCAAAGTTGGAAAGCTATTAGGATTTGAATTATTTTAACGTTTATGAAACAATCAGATTTGAAAGACTTTTAAAATCTTGAAGTGCTCAAATTTGAAATTTGTATTAAAATGTTCAAGTATGGTTGCTATTTCATTTCGGAAATATCAACATTCTAAAATTGTTTAAATTTGAAAATTATTGTAATTCAAAAAAAGTTTACGTTTTAAAAATGTTCATGTTCAAAAATTTGGGCAAGTTGCAAAGTTATTAAGATTTGAATTGTAAAATTCAATCTATAATTAGAGGGAATGAATTTGCATTTACTCCAAATATTCATCTAATTAAGTATTTTTAAAATTTTAAATACATAATTAGAGAGAGATAAGTTATATTACATCCAAATATATTAACTAAATTGAAATGATCAAATGTGGTTATTTTTTTTATTTAACACCATAATTGGAGGAAATATTTTATGGTTATCTCCAAATATTAGCCAATTTAAGTATTTATTAAAATTATCTGCATAATTGGAGAGGTTTCAATTATATTACCTAAAAATATTAATCAATTCGAAATGATATAAAAATTTAATCTAACTCGATAATCAGAGGAAGTGCATTATATGAGCATTTATTTAGTTCAATCTATAATTAAAGGAAATGAATTTGGATTTTCTCTAAACATTCACCGATTTGAAATCTTCAAATATGTTTGCAATATGCTATAAACAGTTAGCATTTATTTTTGTGATCATTTTGATATTTTTTTTCATTTTTTTAGTTCAATCTATAATTAAAGGAAATGAATTTGGATTTTCTCTAAACATTCATCGATTTGAAGTCTTCAAATATGTTTGCAATATGCTATAAACAGTTAGCATTTATTTTTCTGATCATTTTGATATTTTTTTTCATTTTTTTTGATGGGTAGATTTTAAACTACGGATTTTACATTTTTTTCTGGAAATTGTGTAAATAAATGATAACCCACAAGTATAGGGGATCGCGTGTAGCCTTTTCGATAAGTAAGAGTGTCGAACCCAACGAGGAGCTAAAGGTAGGATAAGTATTCTCTCAAGTTCTATCAACCGCTGATACAACTCTACGCACACTAAACGTTTACTTTATCTAGGAAATAATACTAGACTATAATACGGGTATGAGAGATAGCTTTGCGAGATAATAAATGCAAGAAAGTAAATGTTAGTGCTGCAGCAATAAAGTACACTAAGTAACCATATACTAACAGTACCATGAGTGTGGAAAAGTGGTGGTAATTGTGGTGGCTTTGTCCAAGATTAATTAGTGAAGGTACTTGGTTCATTGTCTTCGATGCAGTTTTCTATGTGGGAGAGGCTAAATATACATGCACTCCACTACTTGGGATTACAAGTACTATATGATTGGATTGTTTAGCAAGCATCCGCAAATACTAACAATGCATTAAGTTTTCCCCAACCATAGCTTTAAGTTCAAGGTCCTCTTACTCCCATACGTGCAACTAATCGGTTCGCGTTCTCAGGTTTCTGTCACTCCGGCAGAACTTCCCCCGCTTCGTTACAAATACTACCAACCCTAGGGTGTTTGATCCATGCGCGCACAAATATAATGGACACCAAAGGACATCACCATATAGACATACAACTCTAACAAACCTCATGCATTCAATTAAGCAATCAAAAGACAAATAAACTACGGAAACATGATGTAAATCATAGGATAAATATTATAGCATCAAACACCATGTTTACATAACGGTACAGAGGTTTATGGGAGGATGAACCACTGAATACAAGGAGGAGATGGTGATGGAGATGGCGGTGAAGACGGCGGAGAGGGCAGCGAGGAGCGCAGGGCGGCGGCGGCGCGGGGAACTCCTTCCCCGCCGCCGACATCATGGGGGAGCGCCGCCCCTTAGCCTCCCTCCTTCATGGCTTCTTGGGAGCCCTCCACCATGGAGATGGGATCCATGGGGGAGGCAAAAACGTGGCTTTTTGTGGCTGAAATTCGTGGGTGGAGGAGTCCTCCACGAATTAGGTTTTCTCCCTTTATATATCTTCTCGGATTTCCGTCACCCCCTTTTAGGGTTTCACCAAAACGGGCCTACAGGCCGCGTCCGAACTCCGATTGGGCTGATCTCAGGCTTAAAATCTTCGTATGGAAAATTGTGACAACTTTCGTAACAGCCAGGTCTCCATATAACGTCATCTTCGAGGGTCAAACTGGCAATCTTCGTAAAAAGTTGTCAGACAGATTTCAGTAAAGTCCCAATTCGACTCCAACAAGGTTTCCTCTTGTATTCTTGATAATTTCTACACATCAAAGAGTAAAACAAGAACATTGTGCACTTTTGCAACTATTAGTTGGTTAGTCCAAATAAATAATAAACTTAATATAAAACAAGTGCTAAAAGCATAAAAATGGCATGAAACAATCAAAAATTATAGATACGTTTTGAACGTATCAATAAACTGGGCCCACCTGTCAGGTTTTTTGCAATTTCTAAAAAAAATTGCGGAAAAGAAGAAATCGCTGACATGTTGGGCCCACTGCGACGTCGGAATGACGTCAGCAATGGCGGCCGCGGACTACGCCGCCGGCGTCGCATCCGCGCGATTTGGAGCGCGCGGCTCGGCGTGTGCGACGCGCGCGTAGGCGGGTGGCCAGGAGCGGCGGCGCCGCTGCGTTGTGGTCGCCGGAGCACGACCGGCGGCGTGCGAACGCGGCGGCGGGAGCAGGCGCACGGCGGCGCCAAATCCGGCGTGGATCGGGCGTCCCAACACACGGCTGTCGGCGAGGAGGTGGAGAAGATGGCGGCAGAGCGTTCTGCGTGCTCTAATTCGACCGGGGAGGCGCGGAGAGGCGGTGGCGCGCGTCGGTGGCGGCGGCGACTTCCAATGTCGCGGGAGAAGAAGGAGGAAGGATGAGCTGTGGTGTGTTTTTTGAACGGAAGTCCCTGTTGTTTCGTGAATTGCAAGTTGGTCCTTCGCGGTTTTTTTTTTTGTAATTTTGTTGCGCCAAAATCCGTGCGAGGGGGTGACCGGCTGGAACCGGATGCACCGGCTGGTGACCGGGCCACGTGGCACGTTTTGATTGGAAGAAAATCGGCGGCACTGTAGCTGGGAACAGTGCCGCGCGTGGGGGCGACGTGGAGGGCTCGTGGCCGTCGGATGGCGCAGATCGGACGGCTGAGAATAGGGGGCGACGTGGACACTGCGGGCCTGGGGCGATTCTTACCAGCTTTTATATATTGATCTATGCTTGTCATCATCTGCTTATACATGTCCTTGTCAATTAATGACATGAAATGTGTTGCACCGATTTAAACATGTAAATACTTCCGAAATGTATGGATAGAGATGTATGGCTGGCATTGTTTCATCTTGTTTCTAAGACATGTCATCCCATAAACATATCATGGTAAGTCTCATTTCTGCATGGACATATCTAGTTCGACTGTCCTTAAGATAAAACATGTTTACTGCATGAAAAGGCTTGGCATTTACCTTCTTTCCTCGTCATCCTTGCCACAGGCTGACGCCATGAAGCAAAATTAACGAACTAGGTTTTACGAAATCTGATTGCAGCGCCAGATTAACCTCGGTATGATACAACAAGGTTCTTTCTTCTGTCTTTGGCGAGTGTGAAAACTCATGGCTCGCGTATTATGTACACTAGTTGAATTTGGCGCGGCGGCAAGCCGCGTCCTTGATGAGAATTTTTATGTTGATGGTTTGTTTCTTTTCTTTTAGCTGCATAATATATTTTGTAAAGAGAAGTGGCGGTTTTGATTTGTACAATGCATTTATCTGTAGAGCCGATATGATTTGCAGTGCGATGCGTTGCAAGATATATATAGAATTACATAGTCATTTTAGCCTAACCAAAAATTGTCTCAGGTAAATAATACCATATCTAAAGAAATAAAGTCACAAATACCAATTTGATAAAAAGTCACCACACATGGCTGTAGTCGTTGGGATTGTTCCCCTTTATTCCTTCTTGTACTTCCATTGTTGATATGCATTTTGCTTCACAAATGTTTAGCAGTGTGTGCTCTTCTGCACCTTGAGGGCCACATACCGCTGCACACACCGGCAATAAAATTTAGAAAAAATGTTGTACATATGCAGCCTGAACCTCCTGGAAAAAAAATCAAAATGTCCCGTACGGGATGACATGATTGACGAACATGACCGTAATTATGAGAAGCAAATTCTGCTTTTCTGCCTATAGCTCCAAGGCAAATGACAAACAGTTGGTGGGCAGGCAAACAGCTCCAACCAGATCAACGTTTTCATGCATATAATCAAGAAACCTAGCAGCAGTAAATGAAAGAGTGTAGATATAACATAGCAACTTTGGGGCACTACACTAATCCATTCATAAGTCTTCTGTTTCTATTAGAAATATGTATACCAAATAAATTATCGTAGAGTTCATTGATTCTGTTTGCAAAAGGGCATAAGTACAATTTTTATTATGAATAAATAATAATTAGACCAAAGGGAGCATCACGTTTAAGCTCCCACGTGAAGAACATGTGTACTGCCCAAAAGATAAATTATAGATCGTAGAAAGGCTGGTGCCCGCGTGTGCATCCTTCCCAAAGCATTATCAAAATGATGTGAATAGTGAATAAGTAACTCCTACAGCCGCTCCATCATTCTTTTCATTAAAACAAAGGACCCTTTAGCAATCTATTCTACAGCATAATAGGCCACTATAATTCATCTTGCATTTTATGCTGTCAAGCCTCAGAGTAACTGCAAGCAATTTGTGCATCATCAAGATGAACCAAACCCTACACGCATAGATGCATTGGTCCAAACATATCTCCTATGTGCAAAAGAGGATTATCAAAATAATATCTCTATTGTGTGCCTGTGTCAAAATAACATCTACATTGTGTGCCTGTATTCTCTCCTACTGTATATATTACTAAGAGAGGAAAGAATTTCTACACTTTGTAGGTGTCATGCCATTACACATTCGTAGTACTGCTTAAAAATCATGAGAAAACATATACGTAGTTGAAGCATGTCTCCTGCAAGATATACAAAACATATTTATCCCATGAGCCAAAAAGTATTTACCTCGGAAATGAAAGGCCATACGCTCAACCGGGAGAATCATGAACATGCCAGCATTACCTGTATTCGAAAAAAAATCTTTAAGCATTACCCATACGCCCCCAAAATCTTGGCCAAGCATTCCCCTAAATCAAATCCAGCTATGAAAATTTTGATCACGTTTCAATAAGATTAAGCTCTAAACTTGCTAAACTTTGAGATTTCTAGCCTACATGTATGTTAACTTCCCTGTATCTCAATCGAACATATGAAAGATAAATGATAAAATTCCACCATCAATTCATTTACCAAAGGACCAGGAGCTAAATTCGTCAGCTGAGGTGAAATAATGACATCCCTGAATCATAACGAAACCTCCAGCCAAATCAATATGTGAGCATATGGCAGCCCCGTCTTCTGAAACTAAAGTAGTACTAAACAGTACTGTAGCCACCCTCCTCGGGGATTGCCGGCCGTGATATGTTTCTTGAAGTTTGGTGTACTCTTTGTTCAGTGAACTTTCACACTGCTAACACTTCCAATTACATGCCAACATTCAATCTCTGGTAAATCGATCGAGAATCTGTAAAAATTCTGCCTGCACATGAAAATAAGACACTGACTTTAGGATCTAAATAAATATGTTAGGCCGATATGCTCTTGGACATAGCAAAACCAAGCAGAGATGCAATCTAGGCCCTACTATCTATAAAAGTGCAACCTTGAAAAGCTAAATGACAAATAATGTTGTTGGTAGAAAAATTGTGAGCCTCGGTAATGATTTCAACCAACTTCGAAATCTCATATGAGGTATGAGGTCTAGCTCCAGTGGTGAAACAATAAATAACTATAGCGAACTTCCATGAAGGTTCATTCTTAATGACAATATTTAGAATTGTAAGAACCACATTATTCAATACCTAGCACATTGTAAATGGAAGTTAATTAAGAGGTTTTTCAAATCATCAGATGTGTAACTATAAAATCTGTACAACTGTACAAAATTCAAAAATTTCTAACTCTTACCTGCTAGAACAACATGACATGGGCCCAATCTTCTATAAAACCTCGTCGTTTTTATTTACAACACAACAGAACCTAAAAAAGAGGGTAAATCAAATATACAGCCAGAAATAGAAATGCAAATATAATTGCAAAGAGAGAAATAAACTTCTTGAAAGTGGCCAATTGGGCTAATGCATCAGAATTAAGAAATAAATGGACTTTTAACAGGGAAATTCTTCCAGACCATTCCAGACCACGACACACAATATCTAACTATGATGATAAAATTAATGATCCCTGGAAATATCAGTAAACCATGTTACAAAAAATACTAAAGAATTTCTTATAAGTGAGACTTATTGAGTATAAGACATTCTCCAGAATATATGCCTAAGAGAAATAAGAACATGAATCGATAATAATAGCAGAGGATGAAAGAAGGCCCATAGTATATCGGATAGAAGTAGCAGACACACCTATAGTTACTAATGTTGTCCTTATACTTCCTATGAAAGTAGTTCATACGAAGTAAGTGTTTTAATTATCTTGAACACATGCTTGTTATCTCAATGGAGCTTTTAACATAGCACATGTACATAGAATAGCAGGAAAACTTCACAGAACTTAGATGGGTAATAAAATTGATGCAGAAAACGAAAACTTACGCAAAAATCACCAGCTCAAAGCTGCACGACATTCGGACAGGCACCTCCTGGACTGTGACCGCAACCCATCTTATGAATTACTCGTAAAACGACTGCCTGCTTGGAGAGTGTGAGTTAACCTTCAACTTGAGAAAACACAATATGAGAAGAAGAAATAATCTGAGTTTGAATACATGACCATGCTCTAATCCTCCAGCACACCCATATATGACCAGGTCAAATTCATCCTCCAATTTTGACCGAACATGTCTATCACCCTACAGTACAAACCAAGCCAATATCAAATCAATTAGCACATACATTGCAATATCTCAGAATGATAATTCAAGCAAAAGAATAGTACTTGGTATAGAGAGTCTCAGTAAAACGTTTGGCATGTCGCACGGATTTTAGTTCACCTTTTCAATCGGTGACCAAAAGCAGGCAATCCATCATCCTTCAAGACGGCATCAACGACCACCTGGTGCTGTAGCCTGACGGTTCAATTCTGCGAAACAACAGATCTTGTTAATACGGTGCATATAGCAAGAAAAATTAAGAGGTGAAAACTGCTAGCTTACAAAGAACATGTAGTGAGCTTGTTGGGTTTGAACAAAAGATGATAGATTTGTTAGGAGTTGAAAAAATGCAAAACATAATCTAGTGGTATTTATTTAGAAATCTGTATGTGAAAGCATCTAAGAAAGTACATAATGAACTGATCCTCTGCGCATGCTAACAAAATCTGATATTGCCAACAGTATTTTTTTCAGGAAACAATTCGTAACTGCAATTAATTTAGAGAATAAAAAATGACAAAATGGAAATCTAAGCCATGCAGATTGCAATTGCTGAGCATTATCCAGGGAACACCTAAGCAAAATTGTTCCCAACATGTAATAGCAGATCATATGTGACACGCTAAAACCTAAAAATCTAAGAGGGAGGATGCTAGACATGCAAGCCTTACGGCTCGCGGAATCCGTGGTGTAGGCCTGGATGTCGAGGGGCAGCGATCGGGGGCGCAGCGGCATTTCATCGAGCAGGTCGCAGACGGCGTCCCTCGAGACAGAGAGCATGTAGCATAGTGGTGTAGGCGCGGACGTCGAGGGGCGGCGACCCGGGGCACGGCGACATTTAGTCGAGCAGGTCGCAGACGGCGTCGTGGCGGCCCTCGCGGCCGAGCGGCGCCCAGGCTGATGTGCTCAGCGGCGAGCATCTGGACGGAGTCCAGGTCGACCAGGCCCGCGGGATCCGAGGCCGAGATCACGAGGGTGAGCCCGCATGTGGTACTCCTCGGTGGCATCTCCACCTCAGGTTCCACCGAGATGGAGAGGGCGAGCTAGAGGAGGAGCAGCAGCCGGTCGGCGACGTGAGGGATGGTTGGAGCCGGAATGGAGGCCACTACCGAGCGGCGGAGTCCGGAGGCCACAGCCGCCATCCAGCGGAGCAGCTGCCGGCCAGGGAAGAGGTCGCCGTCGCCGCATGAACGCCACTGGGGCAGGATCCTCGGGCAACGCGCGGCGGCGTGCTGGTCCAAGACGGAGCCGAAAAACAGGGAACTCACGCCGCTAGGGTTTGTTGTGGGGGATGCGGTTCGGTAGTTCTACTCCATGGAATCGGTAGAGGAGCACGTGCTGATGACGGGGTGGTGGTCGGTGGCGCGAGGGCTCGCCGGAGGCGGCTGGGATCTGCCGGCGACGGAAGGGGATTGGGAAACGCAGTCGCCAGGAGGGGAGGGGAGAGGAGAGGAGAGGGTCGCGACTGCTGGGTTCGATTTAGGGTTCAGTTTATGTACAGGAGGACCGATTCGTAATTTCCAGAAAGTTCAGGGTTTTTTTGCAAAACAGCCACGTGTACTGTTCAACACTGTAGATCTACAGTAGCACGATCGCTCTCCGCTCGCGAAACCGCATGTCTTTGATATAGTTAGTAATGTGGTCCTTTCTCCCTGCAAGGCTTCTTTTAGGTTAGAACGGTGAGAAGCTTACACCCACCCTGTCAATGCCTCTGGCATCTTAGAAAGTGATAGAGACCTACGGCGATCGGGCGATGGTCCAGTTTTCATATAGGAACTCCCCATTGGCCTACACTGCAGTGGCTCTTCAGATTAGGATTCATGAACTTCACCTTTATTTGGTTGGCTACAAATATTACCTACCTTGTTTTTACACCACTTATTTTTTGCAACTGGTGTTGTACATCACCTTGTACTATATGCTACGGTGGCTACTCCACATTTCTTTGAACTCTACGATTAATCTTTTTCTAGTTAGCTCTAGGATTGATCAACGGAATTATGAAGGCTTCTAGAAAAAAATTGAGCGAATGCATAAAAATATATTTTCCAAAGGAATTGAAACAGAGGTAGAGGCCCAACAGGAAATTCGGACACAAATAATTGCTACACATAACATGGGCCTGGGTTAGTCAGACTAAATTCTGGCCCATCTCTGTTTCATCTCGCCGGAGTGTATCTTAAGGAGGAGCTTAGGCCTCAAATAAGGCTTTGAGCCTTTGACGGCTGAGGGCTCGTTTGGATTGTCTGTGAAATTTCAGCTCCGGAATTTTCTACGCCCGTCACACCGGATTTTTATCAGGATTTCCTTGGGTCCGTAAATATGTCGGCCATTTACGGAGCATAAACGCCAAACCAATCGGGGCTTGAAGGGTTTAAACTTTTGCTGTATTTCACACAGACTAAAAAAAGTTATTTTTGTGAATCTCAGAATTCGTAATAAAAGAAACAATTTTAGCAATAAGGATTTTTTTGTGTGGGTTAGAGAATAGGTAAATACCGGTGTATCGAAATAATATTCTACCATTTGCAAATAATGTTCATGTGTTTGATAAAAATTTCTCATGTATGATAGGGGAAATCAATTAAAATCAAACAAAATTTTCTATAATAAAGATATGTTAATGCATATTTAAATAAATATTAATATATTCAAAATATTATTCATCATGTTAAATAGATGTTCATGTCATTTCTAAAACCATATTTGCAAAAAAAAAAACAGATTGGCTAGAAAACACACCCTCCTAGGGAGGTCACTTTTTTAGTGCCTCTCACACTCAAACAAGTTGATTGTTGTCGGAAATTCTCTCTTCAATGGGTGCATGCCCAAGCACCACATGTATCTAGGAGACCCTCTCTATTGGTTACGACACGATGTTCATCTATGTTTTTCCATTTTTGGAGGACATATTTTCTGTTCCCAGCTTTTAGTGTGTGGTTTGCACTATCTGTGGATGCATTATGTTTTGGATTTTTTGCTTTGTGTCCTTCCTTTGGTTGTATTGCGTTGTGATGTATTTACCCGAGTGTATGTTTTGCATATTGCTTTTTAACTGTATGTTCATACGTCATTCCCTTGGTTGCATTCCGTTTGGATGGCACGTCCTAGTGCATGTGTTTGCACTTCCTTTGAGTGCATTTCGTTTGGATGTTTCGTCTTTGGTCGTGCTCTCAGTGTAAGTTTTATGTTATCTTTGGTCGCACTTCGTTTAGATGTCATGTGTTTTGTCGTGTGCTGAGTGTATTATTTGCACTTCTTGTTATGTTGCATTGTGTTTTATGTCTCTTTTTATCCTAGCATTAGTGATTTTAGTTACTTTTAATTGTCTTGCTTTCAGTAGTTGGCGTTTGAGTTGTATTGGAAGAATACCTGACGAAAACCAAGAAACAATATAGCAAAACCTTCCACCTATGTCCATGCCTCGTGTGGAGAGAGCGGACTCCAATCAAAGCATATCTTTCAAGCATGTGGTTACTAGACATTCTCATGGTCTACGGACTTATGCAAAATGATAACTTCACCATAATGTTGCTATCAACTATGAGAAATGATATCTCATAGCATGATCATATAATTGGATCGCTTCAGTACCATTGTGCCGCTAACAATGAACTCTCAGAGCTGTTGACTTAACTTAGTCCATGATCAGGAAAACGTGATCATCACACAACATGCGTGCTAATCTTAGAGGCTAGATTAGGAACTCTTGTTTGTTTATTTCCCTACACATGCGCATGGGTTTTCCTTTGAATCTCATATTCAAGTGTCATAGCAGTTATAACATTAAGATATAAACATTAATAATGAACCTGGAATTAATAATAACCTATTATTATTGCCTCTACGGCATATCCCTAACATGCAACGTTGCAAGTCAACCATATGCGTATCCTATGCAACATGTAACCGTATCATGGATCTCCTTTGACTCTTCCAAGACGTGGAGGTGCGACATGTGTACCGGGAAGGAAATTAGGGGCGGATGAAGTGTGTCATGAGGCTTAGCTACCGATGCCCCCAACTTTTGGACGGACCAGCTGTCGCTCGCGTTTTGGGCCAAGCTCAAGGACGACCGTCACGATGTTATGCACGCATGGTTCCGACTGGCGTGAACAAATTGATTAAAAGCAGCTCCTCCTATCCGGGCTGGTCCAATTAAAATTTGGGCCTGGGATGATGATAGAATTTTTACTAAACTTTTGTAGTTATTTTTTTAGTATGTTAGAACATTTAGTAAGTATGATTTTCCATCTGTTGGCATAGTTTAACCAATAACTGGCGATGTTAATAAATATTACTCCATCCGTTTCTAAATATAAGATGTTTTAGACTTTTCAAATGTTTACTACGTACATACTAAAATGAGTGAACATACACACTAAAATGTGTGTAGATACATGTGAATCTGAAAAAATCAAATACATTTTATATTTAGAAACAGAGAGAGTTGCTTTTAAGGAATAAGGTAGGGAAGCTCCTACAACACTTTAAAAAAATAAGAACCCAAATTCGTTTTTATGAGGACTTAAACATGTGTGGCTGGGTTATACATCCACTTACCTAACCAAGTGAGTATTACTAAATATTAGTTGGTGTTTTTTCTATTTGTGCACAATCTAATGGAAAGATACTAAGCTGTATTGTATGACCAAAAGCGGTTCTAAAAATGTTTTTTCTATAATGCATAATCTATGATGTTACGTATTATCATATAGATCTACAAAGAGTACGATCTAACAAATATCTGAATAGGGGTTTTCTAGTGTATGATAAATTAAGCATATTTATAGGCAATCTTATAATATAAACTAGATAAATTTATTTTTAGTCATTTTTCATGATCAAAACTATATAACAAGTCAACATTTAACGAAGTGTGCACACTTTTTAGTTGGTATTGGAATAATATTGCTTGAAGTAATCGCCAGTAATAAAATTTGGTGTGGATTTCGAGTATGTTCGTATATGTAAATTTTATTTAACATGCTCTTATGCAATCTGCTTCTCATCATCTGGTTATACATGTCCTTGTCAGTTTATGATATGAAATGTGTTAACATGTAAATACTTCCGAAGTGTATGGATAGAGATGTAATGTATAACTGGCATTGTTGCATCTTGTTGCTAAGACATGTCATCCCATAAACATGTCATTGGTAGGCCTCTCTCATTTCTGCATGGACATGTCTAATACGACTGTCCTTAAGATAAAACGTGTCAACTGCATGAAAAGGCTTGGCAATCTACCTTCATTCCTCGTCATGCTTGCCACAGTTAGCTGACGCCACGATGAAAAAATAATAAATCTGATTGCAGCGCCAAGTGCCAGCGTAACCTCTGTATGACACAGACCTTGTCATGTCTTCTGTGGCGAGTAATTCTGTCACAGGTGCTGTTAAAACTGATGGCTACCGTATTTTGTGCATGTGGTCCTTTCTCCCTACAAAGCAAACTGCTTCGTTAAGGTTAGAACGGTGCGAAGCTTGCACCCACCTTGTCACTGCCTGTGGCATCTTAGGAAGTGATAGAGACCTACGGCGAATGGTCCAGTTCTCATCATAGGAACCCCCATAGGTTAATACTCATTTATAAAATCAAACATTTGAACTAAAACTATTTTATGAAATAGAGCTTGCTTTAATGATTTTAAATTATGGTGCCAAAATGTTTTATGGTTTATAGATTACCCAATTGTTCATTTCAAAATCACACCTCAAGTTTGAAGATAGAAGATTATTTGATTAAATTAGAGTCATAATACATTTGAATAAATCATAGTAGTCCTCTATAATTGGTTTTCTTAGATTTTGATGATTTTATTTTAATTAGAAAGAAAAAGTTCAGATTTTTAGTGATTTATAAACATTCCAATTTTTGGGATGTTACAGGAAGTAAATCAGGAGGCTAATGAATTGTGCCATGAGGCCTATTAGTGGACGGACCAGCTGCCGCTCGCGGTTTGTGCCAAGCTCGAGGATGACTGTCACGGTGTTGGGACACCGACGGTTCCGACCAGCATGAACAGAAAACTCCTCCTATCCATTGTCGGTCCAGTTAAAGTTTGGGCCCGAAACGATCCAATTTTTACTAAAATTTTATACTTATCTGTTTTTTAGCATGTTAGAATTTTTAGTAAGTATGATTTTTTCATCTGTTGGCATAGTTTAACGACTAACCGGCAATGTTACTAAATATTAGTTTTCTTAAGGATGGAAGTTGAAGCTCCTACAATCATTTTTTTTAATAATAAGAACCGAAATCGTCTTTCGTGAGAATTTGAACATGTGTGTCTGAGTTGTACATCCACTTGCCTAACCAAGTGAGTTAGACTCACTTGTTTACTAAATATTAGTTGGTGTGTTTTTTGTTTGCACTGAATATCATGGAAAGATAATAAGTTATATTTTATGGAAAAAGTTTGTTCTAAAACTATTTTTGTATAATGCATATTTTATATGATTGATACTTATTTATCGTAAAGATTTGCAAAGAATACGACCTAACAAATATCTGAATAGTGGTTTCTAGTGCATGATAAATTAAGCATATTTATAGAATAAAACACTTCTTGCTCCCGAGCTCAATTGCTTCCTTTTAAAAAAATCGAAAAGTTTATTTTTCCATCTCCAAAACTTCTGAAAAATGCATACAAGTACATATACATGTCTACTATGTAGGTCCAAATTCTTAGAGAAATATCTTTTCGTACCTCATCTGCACAAAAAAGACAAATCTACCAAGTAAAATGAGTTCCTTTTCAAAAAAAATTCAGATCCATGATTTTACTTTTTTTGTAGCCTACAATACAACGTTTTATTGAGCAAAACTATGCATATATGTAGATGATATGAATATGTATCCACATAATTTTTGGGGATATTTTAAAACTTTGAAATACCATTTTCGGAAAAAATAGATAGCAGGAGCAGTGGAGGTCGGGAGTAAAAAATTCTGTCTCTATTTGTAGACAATTTTATAGTATAAACTAGATAAAATTTTCCTTTACTCCTTTTTCATGGTCAAAACTATATAACAAGTCAACATTTAACGAAGTGGGCACGTTTCTGTACTTGGTACTGAAATAACTTTGTGTGGCCACGAGGAAGACAGAGGAGGGCGGCAGCCAGAGGTGGGAGGAGGCAGCAGCAGGCCAGACGGAGGAGGAGAGGGCGGCGGCGGGAGTAGGAGGCCGGACGGAGGCCGCAGCCGATGAGGAGGATACAGGAGGGCAGCGGCCGGAGGTGGAAGGAGACAGCAGCAGGCCGGCGAGCTCGACCTCGCCTCAATCCGGGGACAGCAGCAGGCCGACGAGGAGGATACAGGAGGGCGGCGGCGGCGGGGGCGGCGACCGGAGTTTCCGGTGATGGCGGCGGCGGGGAGCGGCGACCGGATTGGCCGGGGACGGCGGCGGCGGTTGGGAGCGGAAAAGGAAAGCTCGGGACATCGCTAGAGGAAAAGAAAGAAAGGAATCGTCTGGGGCCAGCGCATGGCAATTTGGTGTAATTTTCATCTCGTACAGGGGCTGTGGGGACCCCGGATCAGCTGTCCGAAATTCCCTTGTGCCTACAACATCAGCGATCCCATGATCAGTGTGTCGCTGAGCACAATCAAACTTGTATCGAAAGAACATCCATAAATACCGAATCATAATACTTACTTGATTGAAGTAATACTTCTTCAATAGGTTCTTGCAGCGGAATCACCAAACAACGTGGAGCCCAAGTCATTTGCCAAAACACCTACAGGCAACTGACTGGGAAGACGACCTAGTTCGCAAAGACGTCGACGAACTCTCAATCTTCAGCATACTCCTCATCTTCGGCGTAGGTCTTCCCGATGAAAATCTGGACATTGGAATATCCAGGGACACAGCCATGAGTACAATTACGTACTCGCAAGACCACCACCAGGTTTAAGTTTTCATGGTAATGCAATAAAAGCGTTTTCGAAAACTGGGATAGCTGCTATATATGACTATAGGGCTTAATTTTTGCAAACGATGCTTTTAGACATAGAGAATACAACATCTCTATATCTTTGTTGAAAAAGGCATTTGGAGATATAACTCTCCTTCTTTTAGAAATGGCAGGAACCATTTCCACGTTTGAAAACACTTTTGTAAAACTTTTTCAAAACACTAGGATAGGGATGCCCCTTTTTCCTTTCCGGGTTCCGACTGGTTGACTCCCCGAGACCAACCATCTTCTCCCAAAATCCGTACCTCCCAGGTACCTTTCTGATTCTTCTTTTAGTCCAAAAACCGAAAACAATTTTTCTTCTTTCACCAGTCGCCCAGTGTGGCCTTTGCAACCGTCCATGACCGCGGACACGGCTATTCGAATAGATTTACACTCTGCAGAGGTGGTGCACTTTCACCACACCAAACAGTCATTCCGCCGTGATCAGCCCCGGTCCTCATACGACAGTATGCGGTGTTTCGGATAACATGATCAAAACTTTCCACTAATCCACCCTAGTACAGAGGACTCCCGATAGGTTTATTCCCCCCGGCACCGTGTGCTCCACTAGACCCCTGGTCTCTCTTAGGACGCCACACCGCCACGGCAGGGGACCCAACGTAATCGTCCGGCGCGGGTCCATCCACATGTGTATTGCCTCATCCTACGGCAACCCGGTTTCGAGGGACTCTAACCCTTATAGAAGTATGAGATCCTCCGTACTAAAATGGACAAGCTTCCGGCTAAGCCCTACCCATATCAGGTAGTGTGGTTGCACAGGTTAATTGTTCGGGCGGCAGCAGGGACTTCGTAAACAAACCTCCATCTCCGACTGCTCCCAGCAGCTCGGGTTTTCGCAAACTCACCGAATGCTCCCAGCACTTCGGGTTTTTCACAAAATTCTCCATTTGCTCCCAGCAACATGGGTTTTATAAAAACACTGTCTCACCGATCGCTCCCAGCGACTCGGGTTTTCTTTCAAAAACTTTTCATCAAATCAAGGCTCCCCTCCTATAGTGTTGAGATAAGAGTATAAGGATATGCTAATAGAAAATATATTTTTCTTGATAGCGCCTTCAGCAGAGGCTTCTCAAGTAAGACTTATTTTTATAAACCTATTATATACTAGTAGGTATCTTTGGCCAAACAACATTTTGAGAAATAGTTTTGGGTGGCAAAATACCACATAAGAAATAAAACATGCCTTATTTTAATTTGAAAACAAAACATGCTTTAATGAAATAATAGGATTTCAGTAGGGTATGGTGAGGTGGCTTGCCTGGCTTGGTCATATGTCCTTGGTCTTGATCTTGATGTTCCTCAGGTTCACTCCTCACTTCCAGTTCCTTCCCGATCGTATCTAACGTCGTAAACAGAGAAAGGAACAACGCTCAAAATTCAAGACAATGCCACAAGGACATAACAAACAGCAAGCATTGCACAAGACACTAGCTAACAATCAAAAGCAAGCAATTTACTTAGTTATACAACAACAAGCATCAAGTCCATACAGCTAAGACAAACAACAAACACACCTAAGAGAGTATACACAGCAACCCTAATAGTTAAATAGGTAGTTCTAACTAAACACTAAAGCAGACCACCCTTTAGGGTGATTAGGTCAAAAACCAAGGGCTGCTACAAAAGTTCAGGAAATACTTCAGACAAAAGTACCTTAACAAGCAGGCATTAACAAGAAGCGTTAAGCACACTCACAAGTGAGCATGCTACTAGCTCTAGGGACATATACTATTAAATAGTTAGGCAACCAACAACGTTTCACAACACTGCTCACACAAGTTATTGACTAGGAGTTAAGAAGGTGCAGGTGGGTTATTTAACAGAACACTACAAACACTACTGCAAAGGAACGGGTTGACAACAATCTAAAGTAAACCAACCATACTACAAGCATTACAGAACACAGAGCAGCTACTAGATAATATCTATCACCAACAACGAATAAGCAAACAATCAATTAACAGATGATTCTATACTGACACTAGTATAACCAAGATTAATTTTATGTAAGAAAAACTAACAGTACTAACATATTAAAATAGTTGAACTAGTCATGCTAATCAACCTCAAAACAACAAACAACAGTCGGCAGGAGGGTCGAAGAACTTCGGGGTCAAAGCCGGGGCGGAGCATGGGCGCGGGGGTCGGTCGGGCGAGGACGGCGCCGGAGACGGGCGAGGCAGGGGCGGCGCCGGGTTGACGGACGAGCACGGGCGTCGGCGGCTTGGGCCTTGGGGCGTGGCCTGGGCGGAGGTGAGGAGGTCGGGGGCAAGGCCGGCCTAGCCGTGGCTGCCGCGCCAACGGAACGGCCATGGGGGCAGCCCGACCGAGAGGAGCTCGGGCCGGCGCTGGGGAGGAGTGGAGCGGTGCCGGGGCACGTGCGAGGCAGCACGGCGCCGGCCAAGGCAGCGGCGAGGAAGGGGGGGTTGGAGGCGTGGAGCGGCCAGGCTCGGCGGCGCCAGGACGGACGGCGCGGCCGGCGGCCGGGCGACGACGACCACGGAGGCGAGGTGGTGGAGGAGGAGAAGCAAGGGGGCGCGGGGGTTGGGGCGTGCGGGAGGAGAGGGCGGCGACGGCCGCCGGCTGGGGAAGAGGAGGTGCGGGAGGCTCGGGCAGGGTGTGTGTGTCGCGTGCGTGTGTGCGTGTGTGGCTGGAGGAGGAGGATAAGGTGGAGGGAAGGAGTGGATAAGGTCCAGGGACCTGTTTGCGAGGTGGGAGGGCCTGGATGCAAAAGGAAGAAAAGGGAGGGAGGCGGCTGGGGAGGAAATCAAAAATTCCAGGGCATACCTAGGGTTTCAGCTCTTGGTGGGCTTGGGCTAAAAGTGGCAAGGCTGGGCTGCTCTCCCTCTCACTAAAACAGTTTTATTTTGCAAAAACCTTTTGACAAAACATACTTATAAAACATAAACAAATATTTTTGAATAAAAGGGTCACATATGACCAAAAGAATGTTTAGTAAAGTTGCTAGAATTTTGGAAATACTTTTATTCACAACATATTTTAAAATCCATTTCTGGCCTTTTGGTAAATACTTGTAATAAATAAGAAAATGTTTTCAAAACATATATTTTTTTAAATGATATGAGAGGGGATGTAGTAGAGATCACAAAAGTGATTTTTAAATAAACAACTTCTTTGAAAAGTATTTTAGATAACTTTTGAAAACAAGGAAAACAAGAGGCTTTTTAATAAACTCCAAAACTTGAAGAGAAGAAATTGGAAGGTAGTTCAACTCAAAACTTTATAATTTTCAACAGGTTTCGATATAGAAAAGTTGTGGGTTAACATACTCCCCACTTGCATTAGTTTTCAAAAGGGTGTTGAAAATAGGAGTTTTAAAATAAGGGGCAACAAAGTTTGGAAATGGGCAGGAGAGATTAGATAGATCTCCATAGTTTTATAAACAGGTACTTCTGCAAATACTTTATTTTCTCAAATCTTAGGCCTTCGGGTAGTTGATAAAATCAAAGCATCTTTGAAAAAGGATTTTGGCCACAAATAAGATAGGAGAAGATATATGGAATATTTTTCTTGTCATGACACGATCACCAAGAGGTAGGGTTTAAGTAGGTTGTGCTCACAAGGTTACTATTAGGTGTTAACAAACACAACCAACAAGGTACCCAAAGTCAAACAAAGCAAAAAGGGAAGTGAAACACAAGCATCAATGGAGTAACTTCAAAAAGTTTTTGTTGCCCCTGATTTTTGGGCTATCTAACAACCGTGATTTTCTAGCTTCCCAAAATTGGGGCGTGACAGGGGCAACGTAAACAACGCTTCCATTTCACTCTCGGGAAGCCAGCGGCGGTGGTGGGAAGTAAGGGGTACCCAGCTTATCTCCACCGTGGAGAAAAGAGAGAAGCCGGCTGCCACAGGAAGCTGCTTAAAATCGAGTTCTTTTGGGCTTTGGCTTATTTTCACCTAGAAGCTATCCATAAGCCCCAAAAGAATTGGGCCTTAACCGGAAATTCGCATTGGCACCCGGGAGCATATGCTCCCGGTATTTTCAAAAAAAATCAAAATTTGAAAACTTATCAAAAAAATCTGAAAAAAATCATGCACGTACCTTCATTTTCTGACAGGAAATTTGTCATTTTTGTACAGGGCGCGTACGATGTCATTTCGGTGCGAAAAAAAACACGGTGGTGCGTACCATGGTCAGGTACGTGCATGATTTTTTTCAGATTTTTTTGATAAGTTTTCAAATTTTGAATTTTTTTTTAAAATACCGGGAGCATATGCTCCGGGAGCCAAAACGGCGCTCTCGGCCTTAACATGTTATAATGCAATATGTTTGTCATCATCTAGTTATATATGTCCTTGCCAGTTTATGATTTGAAATGTGTTGCACGGATCTAAGCATGTAAATACTTCCAAAGTGTATGAAACTATGAATAGAGATGTATAACTGGCACTATTGCATCTTGTTTCTAAGACATGTCATCCCATAAACATATCATGAGTAAGCCTCTCATCTGTGCATGGAAATGTCTAGTACGATTGTCCTTGAGATAAAACATGTCTAGTGCGTGAAAAGGCTTGGCATGTACCTTCTTTACTCGTCATCCTTGCCACAGTTAGCTGACGCCATGATGAAAGTTCATCGAAATCTGATTGCAATGTCAAATGCCAGGTTAACCTTGGTACGACACAAAGAGGTTCTGTCTTCTGTGGCGAGTAATTCCGTCAGAGGTGGTGTTAAAACTGATAGCTCCCGCATTGTGTAGATGTGGTCCTTTCGCCTTGCAAGGCAAACTGTTTCGTTTAGGTTAGAACGGTGCGAAGCTTGCACCCACCCTGTCACTAACTGTGGCATTTTAGGAAGTGATAGAGACATACGGCGATGGTCCAGTTCTCATCATAGGAACCCCCATTGGCCTGCACTCCAATGGCTCTGAGATTTGGGTTCATGTACTTCACCTTTATTAGGTTGGTTAAAAACATGGCCTACCTTATTTATATGCTGCTCTTTTTTTACGGCTGATGTTGTACATCACCTTGTACTATATGCTACAGTTGCTACTCCACATTTCTTTAAACTCTACGATTAATCAATGGAGTTATTAAGGCTTGCAGAAAAAATATATTTTTCGAAGGAATTGAAAGGCCCAACAAGAAGTCTGCACAAAAACAGTTGTCAGACTAAATTTCTAGACCATCTCTGTCTCACCTTGTCGGAGCCCGATTCCTATACATTGCCCGTTAGCGTCGCGTAAGGTGAACGCCGCCTGAATGACATCCTACGCGATGCGTTTCTGTGCCGGCCCACTTTTCTTCTCCTTTTTCTTTTTCTTTTTTCTTTTTTGTTTTCTCCTCTTTTCTTTTTTGCTTTGTTTTGTTTTCATTTTCTTTTTCATTTTTTTCAAAATCTAAACATTTAAAAAATGAAATTTTTTTAAAATCCGAACCATTTTTAAAGTGAAATATTTTAACAATTGGAACATTTTTAAATTTAGAACCATTTTAAAATTTGGAACCATTTTTAATTTTGGAACCATTTCCAAAATTAGAACCCTCTTCAAATTTGGAACCATATTCAAATTTGGAACTATTTTCAATTTTGGGACCATTTTCAAAAATTTGGGACCATTTTTTAAAATTTTGGAACCATTCTAAAAATTAGAACATCTTCAAATTTAGAACCAATTTCAAATTTGGAGCTATTTTCAAATTTGGAACCATTTTCAAAATTTTGGAACCATTTTCAAACTTGGAACCATTTTTAAATTTGGAACCATTTTCAAATTTGGAACCATTTTCATTTTCGTTTTTTTTGAAAATGTTCAAATTTTCAAAATGGTTCATATTTTGAAAATATTCAGATTAAAAAAATGTTCATGTTTTAGAAAATGCTTCACATTTTGAAGAACTGACCAATAGGTTTGAAACAGTTCAAAGACGAAGAAAGGTACCTTTAGAAAAAAATTTGTAGCGAAAGAAACGGTCGCGCAAGCAATTGGGCCGAACCCAGCTAAGAGAGCGAGTAGGCGTCGCGGCGTGAAATTGCCGCTAACGCGCGATATACGAGCGCTCCCTTGCCGGAGTATCTTCAAGACGAGCTTAGGCCTCAAATAAGGCTTCGACGGTTGAAGGGTTTAAACATGTTTTTCAAGCTCACTAAAAAAAGTTATTTTTGTGAATCCCAGAATCTATTATATAATTAAAACACAAGACAAATAACGGTTAGGATTAATTCAACATCTACCAACATAAAAAGAACGGCTCAGATTACCACAAAAACGATTCACGCACATAGAGTTTATTGACCGAGGGCTGAAAAGAAAGTCCATAATCGGTACATGCCATAATCAATCACGTCAGTACTTTCTTTAAAAAAAAATCACGTCAGTACTTTTTTTTAGATACCTGAAGTCCTATCCATGTGCGTAACGTGATCTGAGCAAGACATCCATGATTGTATTGGCTTGCGCAGACCAAGTTATATTATACCTGGAGTCTTTTACATGTTCCCTATTAAAGCACGACATCTAGAAATCAATAGGTGCGTCAAAAAACCTAGCTAGCGGTGCTTTATTAGGCTCTTCGCCCGACGACAAAACATCGCGTACATACTCCGGCGGCGCCTTGGACAATCTCCGATGAGTTACGGGCGACGACAACAAGCCACCCCTGGACAATCTCCTATGAGTGCCGGCCGACGACAACAAGGCCTTAGGCGATCTCGCGCTGCCGAAGCTTCAAAAACATTAATGCCTCTAAGTCTGGCAATGTCTACGACAAGTCGGACATGGCGCTATCGATCTGGCGATAGGCGACGGCGCTCAAACCTCAAACTCCATGCATGCAGACTCCCGGCCATAGTATACAGGTGCTGAACAGCTGAAGGCCCGAAGGAACCACACCACCGAAACTCGCAACAACAAAGGTCGAGCCCTTCAATAAAAAGGACACCGATCATCTTCAAATCAAAGAAAGAAAAGAGATATCGATTTCTGTCTGGCGGGCATACTCCAGGTTTCTAACTTCACGCAGCCACGCAAAATCCTGGCAGTCACCATCCTTATGCAGGCTTAGCGATCATGCCGGCGTAGCTTGCATGCGGCGCGCGGCGACGTTAGCCTGCTGTCCCTAGCGGAGCTGACTCCACTCTACAAATTGGAAACATACAGGAGCACAATCGTGCAGGCCGCCTACATGTCCTGCTCTCGCATGGTCCATTGGTCCAGGGGAAAATTCGGCTGTGATGAATTGTCTTGGCCGCCTCCATGTCCTGTTCTCGCATGGTTCGGAAGAAAATTCGGCTGTGATGTCCTCTACTCATCCAAGGCTGGCGCCACTCAGGTATCTCACGGGGCGTCTCTCCCATGTTGGCGACATTCTGTTGTGTTCAACTGACAGCATGTGCGTGACCGCCCCCCAAAAATCCCTGCACGTAAGGCTAGCTCTGCTATTATACTTAGCTAGCAGATGCAGTCCAGGACGACTGCTTTTCATCAATTTGTTTGGTTGGCATCGTTCTTATGGATGTTGCTTTCGTAATTGAAAGTACCATTGTAGCCCCCACTTAATCATGAGATTCAAGTAATCAGCTCAGCCGGCACAATTGTGGACATGACCGAGATGAGGAGGAAAGCATCATATCAGTGTCCTGGAGTAAAATATCATGTTTAGAAGCCCACGGCAGACACAACACCTATCAGGATGATAACTATGCTTTCATATATGATCGGTGCTGCTTCGCAAAACGCTAAATTTCAATGTAAGTTGCGCAGGATGGAGTAGTATGAAGATGTTGACGGTCGAATCGGTCCGATTTCATATTGCAGCGTCCCCGGACCAGCAAAAGACCTTCGATAAGCTCAAGGCGACAACAGCGATATTGCACCGACGCGACGACCGCATCGCGTTCCCCGGAGTCCATCTAGCGAGAAGCGACGATGTCTGAACTCTGAAGTCCATACAGCTGTTTGAATCGGTGGCGACCTGCCGACTGCAAGGACAAAATAGTGTTGCCGCGCCGTTCGACAGTACATGATTTGGTGACCTGGCATAGAATTTGCATCAGCTGGGTTTGATTTTTATTTTCCAATGATTCAAACAGGTTATGACCTCTCCTCATGCATTTGCATCAGGATGATTAGACGAAGGCTGAAGGCATACTATTTGCAAGAGGTTGTAGATTCATGTATGGAAGACATAGTAATTAGTTCCAGGTAATAAGTCAACCCATGGTCCATAGGAAAAAGAATCACACCTGATTACATGATTACATCCATCAGTTGTTCATATGAAAAAAAGGCACCACATTTGAGAACGCCTAACAATAATATGCATACCCAGTGGTGTGATATGATCTAATATAAGGCAATAAATAAACTTATGTAAGGACTTACATCACATACGCCTATTCCACAATAAGATATATGGATATAGCAACCCTTCTTACATAAATCTGTCCACCAGTCGTTATAATATACTGATAGCAAAGAAGGCAACACATCCCGACAGGATAAAAAATTATATTTCAGGTCGATCCAAATGATAACAATCTAGACAAACTGATATTTTGAAGAAAGTACATTATTATTACACGGTTCAAAGTGATTCGTCACCCTCCTCGACATAGGATGAAATATCTTCAACACTAATAGTGGTATAGATTATAATGGGGGTGGATGTGTCAAATCTTTTATCAAAATCCATAGTAATACAAAATCATGTTTTTTAAGAACTATTATAGATGTACATAGGAAGTTGTAGGATATAAAATTCATAATAGGTGGATAAAAACACATTTTCTCTATGGTATTTGAAACAAGAAAGAACAAGAGGTAGGAGAATATGAGCAGTCTGGATTCACTTATTCAAGTATGCATAAAAATATAAGTCGATTGTAAACAAAATGAGTACAATGAGAGCTAGCAACAACATGTCAATATCGTTCCAAATCTATTATATAATTAAAACACAAGACAAATAACGGTTAGGATTAATTCAACATCTACCAACATAAAAAGAACGGCTCAGATTACCACAAAAACGATTCACGCACATAGAGTTTATTGACCGAGGGCTGAAAAGAAAGTCCATAATCGGTACATGTCATAATCAATCACGTCAGTACTTTCTTTAAAAAAAAATCACGTCAGTACTTTTTTTTAGATACCTGAAGTCCTATCCATGTGCGTAACGTGATCTGAGCAAGACATCCATGATTGTATTGGCTTGCGCAGACCAAGTTATATTATACCTGGAGTCTTTTACATGTTCCCTATTAAAGCACGACATCTAGAAATCAATAGGTGCGTCAAAAAACCTAGCTAGCGGTTAAAAAAATTCAAAATGTATGCATATACGAGAATCGTGTTCAATGCATGCATGTCATGGACTAAGAGAAAAAAAAATATCGTTCCAAATCAACGTGTGGGGGGAGCAAGATGATGTTGTGACATCTCCGGAGATCCAGTGCTGCCTCCATTAAAAAAATCTAAAATCATTCACTTTTTTAATTTTTAATTTTTCTGTAGCTCAGAATACAAAATATTTGAAGTTGATATTTAGCATGTTTGTGAGATATACCATTGTTTACATCCTTATTTTTTCCGAATGTTTCGGAACACAGAAATATGATTTTGAATTTTCTTTAATGGAGGGAGCACAAGAAGTCGGGGGTATGAAATCTCCACTCCTACGTACAATATTAGATATTAGAAACAGTATGTCAAGTATACATACGTAGCTCACGTTGCACTAGAATATAAGCGTGAAAAACAACATAGCTAGGTACGATCATGGAGAACAAGCTATGACTGGGAGTGAAGGGAACATGCATGTTCTGAATTTTCAATGCGTATAATGCCTACGAGAGGCTCCAGAACATGGAGAATCCAGATTTGAGCTCGGCGACGAGGTTGCACATTCTATAGATCGAATTCGAGTTAGGAAAATAACATGAGTACAATAAGGAAAAAATATATAATGATAGTGGCAGAGAGATGATTAGCAAAATAAAATTAGATAGACAAAAAGGCGATTGAGAGATGGTGTTTTAACAATAAAAAGGAGAGAAATCATGTAATGTCTTTAATAAGATTTTTTTGGGTGCTAAACGCATGTAGGCCAACTAAAACTAACAGACACTACAAAAAACATCCTCCGAACATGAGAGACATAATATTTCGGTAGCTTTCGCTAACATATACCGATAGATGTAATAGCTTAGACCAATGATCAAGCGACATACAATGTGACACTCAAATGAGCTAGCATGGAATCTTTGGAGGCATGACATTGGGTAAATCGGAAGATCAATGAAATAAAGACTATATGGTATTGCACAGCCAACCATGGATAAATTTCCTCGGTCATCTGTCACCGCTCGCAGCACAAAAGTATTACCAGCTGACAAAAATGTTTGATGGAAAGAATTTACAACAATATAACCAAGTTTCCTTAAGAAGTAATATTGCTCACAATACATTTTAATATGATTGATATGTGAATATAATATAACCGCGAATAAAATCGCATAAAAGTTGCTCACGGAGAAAACACTATGGAGAGAAACAAGGACCAAATATGATAATATGTACTAAATCTAGCTGCGCAAATGCGCGGGCCACCCAGCTAGTTCATACTAAAAGAAACATATTTAGCAATAAGGAAAAATTGTTGTGTATTAAAAACTAGATAAATACAATGTGTATTGAAATCATATTTTACTATTTGCAAATAATGTTCACGTGTCATGTATGACAGGGGAAATCAATTAAAATAAAAAAATCTATAATAAAGAAGATGTTAATGCATTTTAAAAGAAATGTTAATAGAGACCTACGGCGATGGTCCAGTTCTCATCATAGGAACCCCCATTGGCCTGCACTCCAATGGCTCTCAGATTTGGGTTCATGTACTTCACCTTTATTAGGTTGGTTAAAAACATGGCCTACCTTATTTATATGCTGCTCTTTTTTTACGGCTGATGTTGTACATCACCTTGTACTATATGCTACAGTTGCTACTCCACATTTCTTTAAACTCTACGATTAATCAATGGAGTTATTAAGCCTTGCAGAAAAAATATATTTTTCGAAGGAATTGAAAGGCCCAACAAGAAGTCTGCACAAAAACAGTTGTCAGACTAAATTTCTAGACCATCTCTGTCTCACCTTGTCGGAGCCCGATTCCTATACATTGCCCGTTAGCGTCGCGTAAGGTGAACGCCGCCTGAATGACATCCTACGCGATGCGTTTCTGTGCCGGCCCACTTTTCTTCTCCTTTTTCTTTTTCTTTTTTCTTTTTTGTTTTCTCCTCTTTTCTTTTTTGCTTTGTTTTGTTTTCATTTTCTTTTTCATTTTTTTCAAAATCTAAACATTTTAAAAATGAAATTTTTTAAAAATCCGAACCATTTTTAAAGTGAAATATTTTAACAATTGGAACATTTTTAAATTTAGAACCATTTTAAAATTTGGAACAATTTTTAATTTTGGAACCATTTCCAAAATTAGAACCCTCTTCAAATTTGGAACCATATTCAAATTTGGAACCATTTTCAATTTTGGGACCATTTACAAAAATTTGGGACCATTTTTTAAAATTTTGGAACCATTCTAAAAATTAGAACATCTTCAAATTTAGAACCAATTTCAAATTTGGAGCTATTTTCAAATTTGGAACCATTTTCAAAATTTTGGAACCATTTTCAAACTTGGAACCATTTTTAAATTTGGAACCATTTTCAAATTTGGAACCATTTTCATTTTCGTTTTTTTTGAAAATGTTCAAAAAAAAAATGTTCAAATTTTCAAAATGGTTCATATTTTGAAAATATTCAGATTAAAAAAATGTTCATGTTTTAGAAAATGCTTCACATTTTGAAGAACTGACCAATAGGTTTGAAACAGTTCAAAGACGAAGAAAGGTACCTTTAGAAAAAAATTTGTAGCGAAAGAAACGGTCGCGCAAGCAATTGGGCCGAACCCAGCTAAGAGAGCGAGTAGGCGTCGCGGCGTGAAATTGCCGCTAACGCGCGATATACGAGCGCTCCCTTGCCGGAGTATCTTCAAGACGAGCTTAGGCCTCAAATAAGGCTTCGACGGTTGAAGGGTTTAAACATGTTTTTCAAGCTCACTAAAAAAAGTTATTTTTGTGAATCCCAGAATTCATACTAAAAGAAACATATTTAGCAATAAGGAAAAATTGTTGTGTATTAAAAACTAGATAAATACAATGTGTATTGAAATCATATTTTACTATTTGCAAATAATGTTCACGTGTCATGTATGACAGGGGAAATCAATTAAAATAAAAAAATCTATAATAAAGAAGATGTTAATGTATTTTAAAAGAAATGTTAATAGAGACCTACGGCGATGGTCCAGTTCTCATCATAGGAACCCCCATTGGCCTGCACTCCAATGGCTCTCAGATTTGGGTTCATGTACTTCACCTTTATTAGGTTGGCTAAAAACATGGCCTACCTTATTTATACGCTGCTCTTTTTTTACAGCTGGTGTTGTACATCACCTTGTACTATATGCTACAGTTGCTACTGCACATTTCTTTAAACTCTACGATTAATCAATGGAGTTATTAAGGCTTGCAGAAAAAATATATTTTTCGAAGGAATTGAAAGGCCCAACAAGAAGTCTGGGCAAAAACAGTTGTCAGACTAAATTTCTAGCCCATCTATGTCTCACCTTGCCAGAGCCCGATTCCTATACATCGCCCGTTAGCGTCGCGTAAGGTGAACGCCGCCTGAATGACATCCTACGCGATGCGTTTCTGTGCGGGCCCACTGTTCTTTTTCTTTTTTCTTTTTTTTCTTTTTTCGTTTTCTCCTCTTTTCTTTTCTGTTTTGTTTTCGTTTTCTTTTTCGGTCTTTTTTTCAAAATCTAAACATTTTAAAAATGAACAATTTTGAAAATCCGAACCATTTTTAAAATGAAATATTTTCACAATTGGAATATTTTCAAATTTAGAACCATTTTAAAATTTGGAACCATTTTTAATTTTGGAACCATTTCCAAAATTAGAACCTTCTTCAAATTTGGAACCATATTAAAATTTGGAACCATTTTCAATTTTGGGACCATTATCAAAAATTTGGGACCATTTAAAAAAAATTGTAACCATTTTTAAAATTAGAACATCTTCAAATTTAGAACCATTTTCAAATTTGGAGCTATTTTCAAAATTGGAACCATTTTCAAAATTTTGGAACCATTTTCAAAATTTGGAACCATTTTTAAATTTGGAACCATTTTCGTTTTCGTTTTTTTTTTGAAAATGTTCAAATTTTGAAAATGGTTCGTATTTTGAAAATATTCAGATTAAAAAAATATTAGTGTTTTAGAAAATGCTTCACATTTTGAAGAACTGATCAAAAGGTTTGAAACAGTTCAAAAACGGAGAAAGTTACGTTTAGAAAAAATTCTATAGCGAAAGAAACGGCCGCGCAAGCAATTGGGCCGAGCCTAGCTAAGAGAGCGCGTAGGCGTCGCGGCGTGAAATTGCCGCTAACGCGCGATATACGGGCGCTCCCTTGCCGGAGTATCTTCAAGACGAGCTTAGGCCTCAAATAAGGCTTCGACGGTTGAAGGGTTTAAACATGGGCTGTTTTTCAAGGTCACTAAAAAAAGTTATTTTTGTGAATCCCAGAATTCATACTAAAAGAAACATATTTAGCAATAAGGAAAATTTGTTGTGTATTAAAACCTAGATAAATACAATGTGTATTGAAATAATATTTTACTATTTGCAAATAATGTTCACGTATCATGTATGATTGGGGAAATCAATTAAAATATAAAAAAATCTATAATAAAGAAGATGTTAATGCATTTTAAAAGAAATGTTAATATATTTTTAAGCGTTATTCATCATTTAAATTTATGTTCATGTCACTTCTAAAAACATATTTGCAAAAAAACTAAACAAATTGGTTCAAAAAACACACCCTCCTAGGGAGATCACTTTTTGAGTGCCTCACACTCGGACAAGTTGAGCGTCGTAGGGGATTCTCTCCACCATGGGCGCCTGTCCAAGCACCACTTGTCTCTAGGTGATCCTCTATTGAGAAGGGCGAGGTTCAGGTATTTTTTTTGTTTTTTGTTGAATTTTTTTCGTGCCATGCTTTGAGTGCGTGGTTTGCACTACCTTCGCTTGCTTTGTGTTTCAGATTTTCTGCCTTTATGACCTACCTTTGGTGGCATTGCGGTTTGATGTATTGCCCTGATTCCTTTGGTTGGATTTCATTAGGATATTTATTATTTTGTCATGCTCTAAGTGCAAGTTGCATTGTTTTCAACTGTACTTTCACACCTCATTCCTTTGGTTGCATTTCGCTTGGATGTCATGTACTAAGTGCGGGTTTTGTACTTCCTTTGAGTGCAATTTGTTAGGATGTTTATTCTTTCGTCATGCTCTGAGTGCAAGTTTTACATCGTCTTTGGCTGTGTTTAGATGTCATGTCTTTTGTCGTGCGTTAAGTGTGTGACTTGCACTTTTCTTTAGGTTGCATTGTTCGTTTTTGTAGGTTGCACTGCGTTTTGCATGTCTATTTTCGTCCTATCATTAGTGATTTTCATTACTTTTTATTGTCTTGCTTTAGTTGTTTGTGTTTGAGTTGTATTGGGAACAAACCTGACCAAAACCTTCCGCCTGTGTCCATGCCCCGCGTGGAGGGCGCTCTCCTCCTAGGCCACCCTAGAAAGTAAAAGTGAAAATAAAATAAAAAATTATATGAAAGAAAAGTAAAAAATGCGGAAAAAGAAAACGAAAAGAGAAAAAAGTATAAAGAAAAAAATGAAAAAAAAGATCTTACCTTGTTGGGCCACCCAACCACAGGCTGTACCTGGGTGTTGCGTCTGCAACGGACCGAGCGGGAAATAGGAGTTCTCAGCTTGCGGATTCTCAGAAAACTCAGGCTCTAGGCGCATAACTCCAGGTATGCAAATTCCTCATTCTGTCAACAAAAATACACACACATCTGTTGGGTTCGAGTACCATCATCCTGCTAGGAGAGCCATGGGTAGGAAAGAATCGACCACCGATCAACTGATTCGTGGCACTGGCAAGTCGCGCAAAGCATCGATCGCCTAGCTAGGCCCTAAAGGAACATATGTCGCGCTGGATCCTATCATGCCTCATCCTCACGCAGCACAGGGACATGTTTTGCACGCCAAGTTTAAATCTGATCTCGTTTCAAAACGATCCGAGATTTAATGGCATTCCATGATTGGTGCATGAGATGAGCGGACGGAGCCAGCAGTCGATTTGTGCCTTCGTTTATGCCGTGTTGAGCAACCGAACGGGCATCCTCTGCAGATCATGCAGCAGCAGCATGATGCATGGTCTGAGATGACACCAGCTGCTTGCAGATAGAGGATCAAATGATAGGGAACGCCTACGGCGATCCATCTCTTCGAGAAAGAACTAATGGAAAAGGGAGCATTCTGCCGCTTATCCCCACACTGGAATACGGAAGTGTACAAACAACAAAAGTTACAGAAACTAATTCAAAAAATAAAAAGTTACAGAAACGGCGAATGGCGAACTGGCAAGTGGAGTCTCCCGCTGTAGCAAGCGATGCAAAGGAAACCGATCGCCTAGAAGTCTGCCAGCAGCCCAGCATCACCTCTCAGGGAACAGATCTCTCTGAAATCCACAGCACATTTCGTAGTCTGCACATCCCCATAGACTCGAAGCACTTCAATTTTACCTGTCAGAGCCTTACTGGACCTTGTAATGTAATGTCTCTTCCATGCTTATGTATAGATGAGGCTCATAAGTTACAATCATCATGCAACAGAGGGACTATGGTCGATGGTTTTTTTTTAAGATACAAGGCCAGAGGCCTAACGTTAAATTAATAACACCGATACGGCGACGACAAGGATACAAAGTGCTGAACACAGCTTACATCAAAGAACTACACACACCCACACAAGAAAGAGGACAACTGAGGAAACTCCGGCGAGGCGGACACCACCTAAGAACTAAACCGAAGAGGCTGAGAACTAGCTAGGCGGGCAAAGGTGTTGGGCCGAAACTCGCCCTCGAGGTCAGACCGGCACACCGACACACACTGCACACCGTCAACACGGGCAAAGTCGTCGGGCCGAAGCTCACCCTAGAACCAAGGCCGGCTCACCAACATACACTGCACACAGCCGAGACCGGCCCAAACGTCAGCAAAAACAGCCACTAGGGGAGCACCAACTCACCGGGGCACACCAAGGAGATCCAACAAGACACGCCGGGAGTGAAGATCAAGATACAAGATTTGCCGGAGGAAGCACGCCAAAGAGGCCTCCGCCACCCAACCTCTGGAGAGCTACCACCGTGAGCTCCAAGGCGGCGTCTTCGAGAAGAGCACGACGCAGAGCGCCGCCACTGCCCGATCCGAGGATCTTGGGTTTTCACCCGGAGCACGTAGGAGGGGAGAGGAACGCCACAACAACGCCTTCAAGAAGGGGACGACGTCCATGGACGCCGCCTCCGCGGCCCGAGTCACATCCTGGGCGAGGGTTTCCCCTCAGCATGACCTCTCCACCTCCCACACAGGGCTAGGGCAGCCGCCGAGACGGCCACCGTACCACTACCACGGAAAAACAGCTCACCAGGCACCACGCCGTCCTCACGGCCATGGTCCCAGCAGCACCAGAACCAGGGGCTAGCCCGCCAACCCACAAGGTTCGCACCATCCAGAGCCGCCGCCCCGGCGTACCAACTCTGCACAGACGGACCTGAAGCGAAGAACCAGAGACACCAGCCGGACCGCAACAAGGAGGCATCGAACCTTCAGCAGGGACCCAATCCGCAGATCGTCGACCTGCAGCCCCCTCGGCTACAGGCAAAGTCAGATCTGAGGTGCTGGAGCGGTGGGCACACGAGGGCCCGGGCCCCCTGGCCCGGCCCGAGTCGAGGCGGCCATGGCCGCACTGCCCAACCCCTCCCGGAAGACCGGCGAGCAGTAGCGCCACCGCCGGCCAGGCTTGCCGCCGAGGCCACTGCGTCCTGCACCTGAGCCAGCGTCTTCCTCAGACACGACGAGCCAAGATCGCGCCGCCCGCTGCTGCCGCCGCGCCAGGGGACGCCGCCACGCGCTCGCGAAGTCCGTGCAGCCACCACGCCGTCGCTGGGCGACCGCGCCGTCACGCCCTGCACCAGCGCCACGCCTCGCCGGTCGATGCGGCCCGCGCCGCCACCACCGCGCGAGGGGAGAGGAGGCCCCGCCGCCGCCAGCGCCGCCCGGGATTTGCCCGGCGACGCCCTCCGGCGGCTGCGAGGAGGAGGGAAGGGAGAGGGGAGGGGCCGGGGCGGCGGCTAGGGTTTCCTCCCGCCGTCGCTCGTGGGAGCGACCACAGGAGGGCGAGGGGGTACAAAATCATACATACATGAAGCTCAGATAGCCAGATAGGGTACTCCTTAGTTTTTTGCTTTCTAGAATCTTCTTCCTGTGCTAGTCCCAGAAAATAACAGAATCTTCTCCATGCAAGTTGCGTATGGGTACAGAAGAGTGTGGCTAATCTCTCCAATATCCAAGCTCCCTAAGATTTGAGCTTCTAGGTTGAGCCACGTGGCAGCATTTCATTGGTTCCGGCTAAACACATTGGTGTACATCAGATTGAGGCCAGAATAATAATATCCGTTGATTTAGCTGGACATAAAATTTAGAGATGAGTTTTCTAACAACCGCACACGAATCTACGAACTGCTCTTCTCTTAGAACATCTCCAATAGCTTTCATATTTTAGGGTTTAACTACTTTAGGACATATGAGGCAAAAAACCTTACTCCAACAGTTGTAATTGATGTAAATTTTGTCCAAATTTATTTCGTGCAGTGCAAAAAACACCTTATGCTGCAAATACACCACTTGGGTTGCTGCTAAATGGAAAAAGAGCAACATGGGCATGCCAACTGCAAATTAAAAGTTTCATGTCTCCCTCCCGCCTCTTCTCTGGTGACCGCGCTGCCTCCTCTCCCGTTGCTTTCGCCTCGAACTGTCCGCTCTGTCACAACTTATACTGATTTGGCCGTGAATTCACCGCCCTCTATCGAAGGCACGGTAGGGATTTGACCTTGAGGGTTGTCGTTGCTCTCCTCCCCCACGCGACAACCATAGCTTTCTGGCTGTCCATAGCTTCAGCCGACGAGCCACCCGAGCAACCCTCCTCTCCTCCCCTCCTCACCGTGCCTCCTCCCTCCTTCCCTACAAGCACGCACACGCGCACGAGCGATGCATGCAAGCTCTACCTCCGGTTGTGCCTCGAGCAACCCCCACCTCACTAAGACTCCTTTGCCTTCATGCACCAGGCGCAGGGCTCGCCTCGTTCGGAGATTAAGAAATTCAAAGTTGTTACTTTTGCATTATATGGTTTATATTGCAGATACCTGGCCACCTACAATAGTGGCCTGTAAAAAGGTTCTACAAAATATAACACTTGGGTTGCTGTTATATGGAAAAAGGGCAACATGGGGACACCAACTGGTAATTGAATGTTTCATGTCGCCCTCCCGCCTCTTCTATGGTGACCGCACTGCCTCCTCTCCCATCGCTTTGGCCTCAAACTTTCCGCTCCGTCACAACTCTTACTTATCTGGCTGTAAATTCACCACCATTGATCAAAGGAACAGTAGGGATTCGACCACGCGGACATCATTTGCTTCCTGGCTGTCCATAGCTTCAGCCGACGAGCCACTCGAGCCACCCTCCTCACCGTGCCTCCTCCTTCCTTACAAACACGCGCACGAGCGGCACATGCAAGCTCTGCCTCCGGCTGCATCTCGACCAACCCCCGCCTCACTAAGACTCCTCTGCCTCCATGCACTAGGCGCAGGGCTCGCCTCGAACGGAGATTAAGAAATTAAAAGTTGTTATGTCGTGGTGGTATCACGGCAGATGCCATAGGATGGCTAAAGAGCGGGGCCGATGGACGCTGGAGGATCCGGGAGAGGGCTAGCGCGCTAAGGAGCACACACAGATGAACTCACAAGCACAAGAACACACACGATCTACCCAGGTTCGGGGCCCTCGTGAGGAGGTAAAACCCCTACTACTGCCTGTCCCTCTCTATATATCTCGGTGTCACACGTACAAAGCTGCTCCTCGAGCTGTATGATCCCAACAATGGGGATGAACACAAGGTAGAAGATGTAGCTATGGGGGGAAATGTCTCTCAGTGCACCGTCCCTCACGCAGGAGGGGGTGAAGCCCTATTTATAGGCTAAACCTAGTTACGGAAGTGCCCCTCCACTAGCAACGGTCACATCACCGTACTGGCACTGCAGACGCGCACGCCTGCGCATCATGATTGTCTCTGCACAGTGGACAGGACGTGGCTTGCCCATGTCCTGTCCCATATCTCTGCTTCTAAGTACACCCGAGGTCAGCGGTGTCCTTCTCCTGCTCCCACGCGCGTCCTTGATCAGCAGAGGTACGCCCAGTCACCTCAGACATGCGCCGTACCGCACGCCGCGCTCCCGTGCCAGACGGGATGTGACAGCAGCGCTGACCACCGTCCGACATAAGGTGCCTTATCATGATAACCCGGCATGGATATGCCGGATTCCCCTTTCCAGAATAACCATTCCTGCACATAAGACAATACACAAGATACCGACATACAGATGTCGGTCATTATGTCTCGGATCCCTTATCTCGGATCTCATATCTCGGTCAACATATGCCGGTTTGCACCAGCAAGATACCTCGATCCCTTCTGGCCCGGGTTACCTCGGTTTGCTTATGTCGGTATGCACCAACTCCACACCCTGGTCACTCCAGAGGTCCAGGTATGTCGGCTTTTACTGTAACTTGGCCCACACCTGGGACCTTGCTTATACCACACCATGACCCTACCCGGGGGTAGCCCCCCGACATGTTACTTGTGCATTATATGGTTTATACTCCTGATATCTGGCCACCTACAATAGTTACCTGTAAAAAGATGAATTTGTACCTGATATGAGCGACTAATTTTACTCAAACAAACATGTCATGTATTGATCATCGTAATAATACCTTTGGGCGCAGCAAAGCGCGCCATCCTCTTCTAATATTTCTTTATGCTCTTACAAGATAGTAGTAGTATATGGCAACAGTGTGACCAGCAGTGTCGTCTTCACGTATATTTTACTTTTTGTCTTCAGGGCAATATATCTATATTTGATTGAAGATAGGATCCCAATTCTAAATCTTTGGGGGCATAGAGACCGGCTATTCCAAGATCATACAAAAATCGTCTGCATGCATATTCAGCACACAACATAGCAAACTAGATAGTACTACCAGTATAAAGATTCCGCAGCACATAGTTTTCTTTTGAAACAAGCACATAGTTATGCAAACACAAACTAGCTCTTCTAGTGCTACCGGCGTAAAATTTATCATAGCGAGGGTGATATCATGCAGCATCACCTAAGCAAGAACATTATGTGGTAACACAATTAATGATAAAACAGACTATCCTATCAATGTGAAGCACGGTCGACGGCGGGATCACTTCGGGGTAGGCCCAAGACAAGGAAATAGCAGTCAACATTTCAGGAAGGGCACTCAGACATGCCGATTCTTGAAGCCTCGCCCGATGTCCCCATCAAGGCATCAATGTAGATGTTACCACTCTTAATCAAGATGGGAGTTTCCACTCGACGTAAGTACGACAAGCCCAATTAAACATCATTACCACCAAGCTGTTAATTATAACTCCCGCACTCGGTCATCATTGTAACCCTGTCATGTCACCCGCATTACCCGGCCCCACTAGAGGGAGAAATCAATCTCATTCTCTTTCTACTCCCTCTAATTCTGAATGTAAGTCTTTCTAAAAAAAATACAAACACTAAAACAAGTCTAGATACGTGCGTAACAGAAAATTCTAAAACATCTTATATTTTGATACGGAGAGAGTACAAATCACTGCGTGTATCTGTCGATGCAGAAACCTAGAGTACCCGCCTAAAAGAGTGGTGGACAGCCGTTTGGGATGTTGTATGATGAACTTGTATTCCAAGACAGACCAACACTTGAAAAGTTGAAATTCTGTTTCTATACTATCTATACTACTATTAAAAGAGCAAACATGTTACGGATACATTAAATTTAAATCGTTAGATATCAGATCAACAGACCAGATCACCGTTTCCGTGTTGAGCAGCTCAACACAACCCTTAAGCGAAACGGTACGCAGGTTTGCCCCTATGTTTCGCTTCTATTTACAGCAGGAGCCACCGTACAGGTAACGAGCCGTCACGATCACATTCCCCGACCGTCGACCGAGGTCCTCTTTCGAGGGTTCATCCCGCTGCCGGTGACCCTGCATCCGACAGCCATCTCCACCCACGCCGCCGCCGAATGTCGATGCTCCGTCCCTGACCTCCACCCCCCCCCAACCGCCGGCGCATGGCCAAACCCGTCGCTGCTGGATCTCGCAGCTCCGCTGCCGGATCCCGCTGCTCCGGTCCGCCCCAAAGGTCGCTCCGCCGCCCGATCCCGCTAATCCAGCCCCGAACTAGCCGGCATTGTTGCGCACGCGCACAAGGCAACCAAAACTGCCGCAGGTCCTTCGAGTGCTGACCACCGCTGTTGCTCTAAATCTGTAGCTGCTGCCCTTGCAATCTGAGGTGCCAATCAAGTAAGGTAGGTACGACTTCACCTCTTAATTTAGACTTGTGCTACAGCTCTGAAAATCACCGTTGTTCTTGTGCCTATTCATGTCTAATTAACATACAGGTAGACATGAAGAAGAATTGTTACCAACTTGCTATCTTCCGTATATCAGATGAGAAATTTTGGCCATGGGTTTCAGCAAAATTTCAATGAAAATCTACGTCTTGAATTTGTGCATATTTTTGCTCTGAACCTTTCTCTCCATCTCCGCACCATATCTTCCCTCAAATCTCTCCCAAATCGCACCAAATCACACCAAATCAACCCTATTCTCCCTCCAGACAATCAGATCCACACCCGTTTCTCAACTTTTAGGCAATTTCTCTCGAGAAACCAGACCATCTCAGGATGGACGGGAAGCAACAGGATGAGGAAAACCAAGCAGAGGATTAGCGGAGGCGGCCGGAGGTGCCAGAGCTTCCAGATCTGGCGATGAACTTACAAGCAATGAGTATTGCAGGCCCAAGAATCAGCTCCGTCCACGCTAGTCAGCTGCAGCAAGAGGAGGAACTAAACTTCAGCTTCTGCCTTCTCATGAAGATTGCCTGTACGGGAGGAACCCCAAGAAATATCACCAAGCAAGCATTACAGCAGTCCATGGCCAAGGCTTGGAGGAATAACTACTATGCTATTTCTCAGGTATCGGATTCGGTTTTCTTAGCACACTTTCGATCACATGAAGCCATGGAGTCCAGTGGACTACGAGTTCAGATAATTTACTTCTCGATTGGTTTGACCCGGAAGATGAAGTACACTCTAGTGGAGACTACAGATTTGAGTACATTTTCGTCACAGTTAGAGCTTATGGTATTCTTAGAGTTGCTAGAGATATCTCTCTGCTTACTGACATTTTGAATCAAGTGGGATCTGTTTCTGAATATCATATTCCTCAGCAAAATATGTTGTTTGCCAACCAAGATTACATATGGGGAGTAGCAAAACTGAGAGTGAATCAACCAGTTCAGGATAAAGTTGAGGTCTTGTACCCGGACAACAGTTCAGGTTTCGCATATCTACATTACGAGAGAATCAAGAGGATCTGCTTGTTCTGTGGAATCATGTTCCATAATGTGCAGCATTGCCCAACAAGAAACAATATACTCAGGGAAAGATCAAAGCGAGGTCTGCCAGTACATGATATTCCGGCACAGAGGCTTGGACAGTGGGTCATTGATGAAGACTTGGTGTCACTGGAAGCAATTCGGAATGCATCTATCACCAGCATTGGACTTCAGCAGAGACCCAATCCAATTCTTGAAAGGCTGCAGAAACTTTTCGCCGAGGATCCGAAGGGAAAAGGAAAACAAGTTGAACAAGTTCATTTAGTTCATCAGGGGCAGAATCTTCTAGATGCAAATGTAAGGGCACAACGATCTGGTGAGCGGTTCACGACATTTACTCCCACTACAATTCACTCAGGAACTCTCCGGATTGACAGTGGAGGACCCACGCATGAGATGCATGGAAGCCACTTCAGCCAGCAGCAAGGCCTTACTCATCTACCTGTGCAGAGTCATAACACAGAGAAGATGGGATTTCAAGAAATGGGCACACAGAGCACTATGCAGGGTCAAGCACCAAAACGGCCGGCACCGAATAATGAGCCCGCCACTGCCCCGCTAACCAAAAAATCCAACTTCCACTCCTTTTGTCCTCCCCAACAAGTCTACCATGAATCGCCACAGCACTTTCCCGAGAATGATCAGGGCATCGCAGATCCTCCACAACCTGCAGCAACCCCACATCGCGCTTCTCATCACGGAGATCTCGGAGGAGATATAGCCGGAGCAGGCGCTGATGAAAATGGAGCTGCAGCAGCAGCAACCACTAGTAGGGAAGTGCCTTTCTATGGAACGCCTTTTTGTGGCGCACCAGTTGTGCCGTGCGCCACAGAAAATCTTTAGTGGCGCACTCATCCAAGTGCGCCACAGAATATTGTGGCGCATGTGTCAAATCATGCGCCACAGAATCAAGGTGGGTCCCGCCTCCACAAATATCTGGAGATGTTTCTGTGGCGCACTGTGCTGGGTGCGCCACAAAAACACGACTTTCTGTGGCGCACGGAACAAGATGCGCCACAGAAATGTGGTGGGCCCTCTCCAATGATTGCCTACGTGTTTGTTTTGTGGCGCATGTGTATGGATGCGCCACAGAAAAATAGATTGATTCTGTGGCGCACTGTGATGTATGCGCCACAGAATTCCTTGACTTAGCAGTTTTTAGTCATTTTTCTTCCCTTTCTCTTCCCCAATTCCCCAATTCGCATCCACGCGCCGTCCTCGCGCCGCAACCCTAGCGCCACTGCCGTCTCTTCTTCCTCCTCCACGGCCCGCCCCACGCCCAATCCTAGCTAGCCCGCCGCCGCCTCTTCTTCCTCCTCCACGGCCCGCCCCGCGTCTTCTTCCTCCTCCACTGCCCGCCCCGCGCCATCTTCCTCCTCCACTGCCCGCCCCGCGCCCAACCCTAGCGCCACTCCCGCACGACATCCCCGCTCGGCCGCCGCCCGCTCTTGAACACCGCCGTCGGCTCCTCGACGTCGGCAACAACGCCACCCTCGCCGACCTCACAGGTAATCCATTCATTCATCCTATGTTTTCTTGCTTGATTGATTGCTAGTTTAATTAATCCTATGTTAATTCCTCCCTAGCAACCGAAATTAGTTGCTGCAAGCCTATGTTGGTGCTAGAATTTACTTGTTTAATTAGTTCCTCCCTAGTTTAATTAGTTGATTAATTAGTTTCTGCAATCATATCATGCATCCTATGTTTTCTTGCTTGATTAATTAGTTGCTGCAAGCCTATGTTAAAACCTCCATTTTTATGAACCCAAAAAGTTTAAAACATAGTTGCTACAGCTAGGTTAGTAGCTTGCTTGATTATATTTTGTGTGATGGTTGAGATTTAGAAACATGTCTATTGTTAGTTGCCGCTCCCTGAAATCTCTGCTAGGTTTCAACTAAAAATAATTTGCATTTTTAACTGTCTTGAAGATGCATTTTTAACTGTCTTGAAGATGCTAACATTTCAGTCACATTATGCACAACTAGACTAATTGCTTCAACTAATCTCTCCCCTGATCTTTTTATTCATCTTTTTATCCATATTGTTGAAAAATCGGGAACATCGGGAACATCGGGAAAATCGGGAACATCGGGAAAATCGGGAACATCGGGAAATCATTTCTTTTTATTCATCTTTTTATCCATATTGTTGTACATCTTCTTTTTATCCTTTTACCCTTGTTCTTGTATATGTACTATAGGCCGATGATTTAAACTATGTCATGTTAAAGGGAAAAGAGTATCTACAATACCTTGTACTATATACAATTTGAGTGCTTGTATTAGAACATGGTCTTGTAGGTACTCTTTTTGGCTTGTTTTGACAATGATATATGAGGCCTCTATTGTATTACACCGATGACTCTGATTCACAGTATAACTAGGTTGACTCTGAGCCTGAGCATGACCGAACCTATAGAACGAATGTAAAAAATGGGCCAAAGATCGATGGCGTCGCACCGTCGGTCTGTAGTTTCTGTCAAGCTCAGGCTCAGGGCCACGCTACTGTTCTCTGAATCGAGTCATCGCTGTGAAACATCATTTCATAGGATAGCTAGGTTGACTCTTACATCGTGTGTGTGCTTGTTCCATTGATTGTGCCAATGATTAGACTCATGTGCATTATCATTTCGAGTGTTGGTCTAAATGACCTACTGACATGTATAACAACATTGATTATACATTTCTCTTGGTCCTTTAGTTCCGACACTTGGAAGTTCTTGATGTGCACTCTTCATATGAGGCACCTTTTTTATGTATGATCTTTGCTTGGAAGCTATTGGTACCCCGATCGAGAAGTTGTGTGTGCTTGTGTTGATCTGTGCTACCACGACCATCGTGTCGTGGTTGTTTGTGCTCCGACCATCGTGTCGTGGAGATGCCGGCCGAAGATGTGGATGTTTTGTGAAATATCTGCAGGTACCCCGAGAGGCCCTTGAGTTTGCCGGAACGTCGATTAACTTCCATTCCGGCAAATTCGGGTACTCCATATGTCCCTTTTTTAGCAAAGGTCATGCCAAATTATTTCGTGAATTTTGGCATGACTTTGCTAAAAATAGGACATATGATTTGTGAAATGTCTGCAGGTACCCATGAGGCCCTTGAGTTTGCCAGAACGTCGATTAACTTCCGTTCCGGCAAATTCGGGTACTCCATATGTCCCTTTTTTAGCAAAGGTCATGCCAAATTTTTTCATGAATTTTGGCACGACTTTGCTATAAATAGGACATATAGTTGTGTAGCTTAGATTGTAGATAATTTTAGTTGTGTTCATTGTTGGTTTATATTGTGTAATTTTCACATTGCTAAAAATGAGTTTGAAAATTGTGTTGTTGATATTTGATAGTTGCTATGAATTTGTACTTTATTTAAATTTGCTTGCTACTTAAAAATTGTGTTTTTAGTTTATTGTTCTCGGCGACGATATCACTGTTGGACCAGAGGGGCGATGTCCGCGACTGGACTCCGCCGGGCTGGCACTGGGAGGTGCTACCTTCCGGGAAGCGTATCTTGGTGAGGAATCCGGGTGACGTCGTCGACCCGGATCTTCTTTGGTGGCGGTCGCGTGGGCCATGCTCGGTGCAGAGGGAGCCGGCCCCCGAGGAGGTGGTACGTCGCCGTATCAGGGAGGAGGACGAGCACGTCCGTCGCTACATGAATTTGTTGGATACGCAGTACAACAATGGATGGTCGTTTCTTCAGAGGGTTCCTCCTCATCACGTGAGCTATGACCCTGTGAGGGTTCCTTATCTTTGGATGCGCAGCGCCCGCGGCTCAACACCCCGCGGCTCAGGACCCGGTCGAAGTTAGTTTCAGAGGTTCATGTATTAGTGATATTATTCGCGATGTATTAGGGTTAAATAAAAATGTACCAAATTATTCATGGGATCAAGATGTATTAGTTATACTTTTGCATATTTGATCAATATCCCTACATGCATGAATATAATTTTGGCATGACTTTGCTAAAAATAATTTTAGTTCTGTTCATTGGTTTATATTGTGTAATTTCCACATTGTGTAGTTTGTAGTATATAGTTGTGTAGTTTTTTGATTCTAATGAATTTGTTTTTAATATGTTTTAGTTTCACGGAATGGCCGGGTTTAAGGGTGTGAGTGCGTGCTATAGGAAGAAGCTTGGTCAGTACGTGTATGGATGTCAGATCCATATCAACAAGAGGAAGCACTGGGCTGGGTAGTTTAATACAGCGGAGGAGGCGGCGCGCCTATGATTATTTCGCCGTACACGAGTACGGTGATAAGAAGAAAGATAAGGATCTGAACTACCCAGCGGATCGCCACCGTGTGAATGAGTTCATACCGGATGGGATCAGACAGGTGGAAATGGCCAAGGAGATGGAGCACAGGTTGGCTGAGGCGCACATCGCACGTCGCAACGCACGCCCCCAGGACGACCCGTATGTGAGGCATATCCTACAGAACGAGCCAAACTTTATGTCCTACCAGCAGTTCGGCGCTAGTCCTTTTGACGGTGCTGGTCCTTCGTACGGCACCGGTCCTTCCCACGGCGCCGGTCCTACTGACGACGACATCACTTCTCTTGGGATCTGGGCGGAGGAGGAGGAGCAGCAGGAGGAGGAATGGGAGAAGGACTGGGATTCCGACTCTGAGCAGCGGCGGCAGAAGCGGCAGCAGGAGCGGCAGCAGGCGTTGGAGGAGCGGCAGCAGCAGCGGCACCAGGAGTGGCAGGAGTCGGAGCAGCAGCTACTGCGAATGTTCGGGCCGCCGAACCCCGATGCTTATCACCGCAGCGACCCTAGGCACTGGGTCGAGATGAATAGGCGGGACGGCATACCTCCGTTCCGCACTCTTTCGGGTAAGCCGTGGGGGAGCGAGGACACTGATGACACCGCAGATCCGATGTTCTGGGCTCAGATGAATAGGGACGACGACCCATAGAGCGACTTGTCCACTTCTTTCCGTACTATGTTTTATGTTGACTTGTCCACTTATCTATGTAGACTGATGTTTCCACTGTACTTGGTTAAGACTAATGTTTTATTTTCATGCATATGTAGACTAATGTTGTATCTCGGGCTCTAAGTAGTGATGTACGTATTTATCTGTCTGTTTTAATACCGTGTCAAAATATATTACTGTTTCTATTATTTTCTGTATAAATATTGTAATATACCTGTATTATTGTCAAATACAACAAATAATCGATAATACAACAAATAATCGATAATATATACAGCAAATAATTTAGTGGCGCACGGTAAATAATTTTGTGGCGCACCATATTCTGTGGCGCACGAATAAAGTGCGCCACAGATACATTATTGTCAAATACAGCAAATAATCAAAATTATTTCTGTGGCGCATGGAAAATATTTCTGTGGCGCATTTCTGGAGGTGCGCCACAGAATTGTATACTTTCTGTGGCGCATGGTTCCGTGCGCCACAGAAATAATTCTGTGGCACACGGAACCATGCGCCACAGAAACAGTTTTTGGTGCGCCACAGAAAGGCACTTCCCTACTAGTGAACAACAATAGAGTCCACAGAGGCAGCTACCGAACCAACCAGTGATGCAGCACCAACTGTTACAAACAGCAGGCCTCGTCGTCACGCTACGGGCTGGGATATTCCGCCGCCCTCCCATGATCGAGGTGACGACCAATTTGCTTTGGGGACTACTCAGTATCAACCTGGAGCTGCTGTTTGGATCCATGAAGGAGGCGTCGGTCAAGTGGGATGAATCCGCAATCCTCGCCGATATCGCAGCGCATCTGTGGGAAGTATGGTGCACCCCTATGTTCGCTCACCACGCAGACAAGCTCCAAGGGAAAGCCAGCTGAGCCCTCTAGAGCATGATCCCTGTCTGATTCGCAACCCTTCGCCTATCTGGTCACCGGCACGCCGGATTCTCGCCAAGGAGCTTTCTCACCTACTCAGATGGTTGACAACTACTACGTGGCTATCGATGCTGGTAATTTGGCTGCTGGTCATGGAAACCAGGGACATGATGGAGATGAAACTCAATCTTCAACCACTTATTCCAGCGAGGGAGTTCGTCTACACAAATACATTGGAGATAGCAATGAAGGCATGAAACTAGATCAAAGGGCAATGGCGCCAGCCCAGGAGGCGCCACGGGCGCCATGAGAGACCTCAGATGGAACTGCCAAGGTATGGGCAAGAACTTGAGCAGTAGCAAAATGGTTCACCTTGCCCGACTGATCGACTCCACAAAAGCTCAGGTAATTTTTATCTCCGAAATCAAATCTTCTAAAGTCAGTTCAGCAGATCTTATTACTAGGTTTAATATGTCTAATAGCTTTGTAGTTCCCTCGAGGCGTCGCTCCGGGGGTCTTTGGCTGATGTGGAACGACGATCTGGACATCATTGTGCATACCACTACCTTCTACCTTATTTTAGCTACTGCTAGTATTAAGTCTAGTAATCAGAAGTTTTAGTCTGTATATATGGCGATCCTTATCATAGGAAGACTAGCTCGATTTGGGATCAGATAGCCTCTTTTGTGTATGATAATGCAAATCTACCTATGTTATGTATGGGTGACATGAATGATCTTTTGTATCATATCGACAAGAATACCCCTGTTATAAATCGTTCTCGCTTGAATACTTTTCAATCTCTTGTGAAATCTTGTGGCTTGTTTGACTTGGGTTATAGTGGTCCTGCTTACACTTGGACAAACAAACGTTTTTCCTCGAAACCTATTTATGAAAGACTTGATCGATGTGATACGTCTCAAACGTATCTATAATTTTTGATATTCCATGCTTGTTTTATACCAATTGCTACATGTTTTGCATCTACTTTATATCACTTTTATACATTTTTTGGGACTAACCTATTAACAAGATGCCAAAGTGCCAGTTCCTGTTTTCTGCTGTTTTTGTATTCCAGAAAAGCTAGTCTGGAAATATTCTCGGAATTGGACGAAACTACACGGGGGTCCCTATTTTTTCAGAACACACCTGACGGAGCGAAGGAGCAGCAGAGGAGGGCCACCAGGAGGCCACACGCACATAGGGCGCGGGCCCCCCTTCTGCCGCGCCCTAGGGTGGTGTGGGCCCCTCGGGGGTCCGCAGCCGCCGCCCTTTCGCCTACTTATTCCCCCCGACGCGAAAACCCTAAGTACCTGAGCAAATATCCATGAAAAGATCCAGAGACGCCGCCGTCGTCAACCCTAGCTCGGGAGGGTCCAGAACCTCTTCCCGGCACCCTGCCGGAGAGGGGAATCGTCACCGGAGGCTTCTACATCGCCATGCCTGTCTCCGGAGTGATGCGTGAGTAGTTCATCCTTGGACTACGGGTCCATAGCAGTAGCTAGATGGTTGTCTCTCCACTTTCTGCCATCATGTTTAGATCTTGTGAGCTGCCCTACATGATCAAGATCATATTATTGTAATGCTACATGTTGTGTTTGCCGGGATCCGATGAATATTTAATATTATGTCAAGTTGATTATCAATCTATCTTATATGTTATTTAAGATCTTGCATGCTTTCCGTTACTCGTAGATGTTTTGGCCAAGTAGATGCTTGTAACTCCAAGAGAGAGTATTTATGCTAGATAGTGGGTTCATGTCTCCGTTTAACCTGGGACAGTGACAGAAAGTTCTAAGGTTGTGGATGTGCTTTTGCCACTAGGGATAACCTAACGATGCTATGTCCACAGACATATGTGTTTGTTTTCATTACGCACTTTACTTAATGCAATTATCCGTTGCTTGCAACTTAATACCAACGGGGGACTCGGATGACAACCCGGCGGTGGATTATTAGTCATAGATGCTGTTGGATAACGATCTATGTATTATGTCGTAATGCCCAATTAAATATCATAGTAGTCAACATGTCATGTATATGCATTGTCATGCGCTCACTATTCGTCAATTGCCCAGCTGTAATTTGTTCACCCAACATGTTAGTTATCTTTTATGGAGAGACACCACTAGTGAACTGTGGACCCCGGTCCATTCTTTTACACTAATTAAACAACCACAAACTGCAAACTGTTCCTTTTTCATTCTCTGCAATTTAATAATCATTTTTCACACCATACGTTTAATCCTTTGTTTTCAGCAAGCCAGTGAGATTGACAACCTCACTGTTTCGTTGGGGCAAAGTAGTTTGATTGTGTTGTGTGCAGATTCCACGTCAACAGTCCAGACTCCCTGCAACAGCTATTTTTCTGGCGCCGTTGACAACGTTCTGAAGAGTTGCTGCTCCTACTGGTTCGATAACCTTGGTTTCTTTCTGAGGGAAAACTTGCGGCTGACTACATCATACCTTCCTCTTGGGGTCTCCCAACGAACGTGTGTTTCACGTCATCAAGCTATTTTTCTGGCGCCGTTGCCGGGGAGGTAAGGTAAAAGGTACTCACATCCTCCAGCTACTTAGCTATTTTCTAGCACTGTTGCTGACGTGTGAGTGCTCGAAGATATCTCCTTTAGATCCTGCAATTATATCTTTTTGTTTCTTGTTTTTATTTTACTAGTTAGGCTTAATGGAAAACAACAAAAAAATTAGAGAGCTCTATGAAATTTATCTTGAGTTAGGACATGATGTTTTTGAAGAGAAAATTAAAAAACCTATGGAAAATTATTTGCATGATGGTAGCAATGTTATTACTATAAATGCTTTGAACACCATTATTGCTAATGCCATGCAAAGCTCTAAGCTTGGGGAAGCTGGTTTTGATGAATATGATATTTTCAATCCCCCAAGTTTTGAGGAGAAAATTTTCTTTGATGATACTTTGCCTCCAATTTATGATGATTATAATGATAGTGGTATTTTGGTGCCACCTACTATGGAGGATAAAGTTTATTATGATTATACTATGCCTGCAATTTATGATGATTACAATGATGGATGTGATACTTTTACTCCCACTATTACTAATGAAATGTTTATGCTTATGTGGAGAGTAATGATACTTTTATGCATGTGGATCATGATAAGAATGCTTTATGTGATAGCTATATTGTTGAGTTTATTCATGATGCCACTGAAAATTATTTTGAGAGAGGAAAATATGGTTGTAGAAATTTTCATGTTACTAAAACACCTCTCTTTATGACGAAGGTTTTGAGTCTTCTCTTGATTTGCTTTTATTTGATGGGTACTTTAAAACCTACTGGTCATTATGAGAGAGGGAGACATGGCTTCACATATCACAATAATATTAAGTCTCCTCACTTTATGTTGAAAGCCTTGAAGTTGCAATTGTTTTGCCATCCTATGCTAGTCACTTTGTGCTTTATTGATTTATTTTATTACAAGATTCCTTTGCATAGGAAGTGGGTTAGACTTAAATGTGTTTGGTATTTGCTTTTTATGCTCTCTTATATTCAACTCTTATACATATGAGAGCATCATCAAAATCACTATGCCTAGCTAAAAGGCGTTAAAGAAAAGCGCTTATGGGAGGCAACCCATTATTTTTATTTCTGCAATTTTTCTTTATTGAGTCAAGGAGGATGTTTACTTCTGTAGCAACTCCTTTGTATCTTTATTTTCTCGCATTGTTGTGCCAAGAGTAGCCTCTAATGGAAGATGATGCTTAATTTTGATTGCTGCGCAGAAACAGATTTTTGCTGTTCACGTTTAATTCTGTAAAATCACAGAAAAATTATTAAATCTGAAATTTTTTGCGTGATCTTTATGAATGTCTGCATCTTTCATTAGTTCAGAGTTTTTCGATCTGAGCGTCGTAAGTGCCTCGAAAAAATTCGTCTTTGCGGACTGTTCTGTTTTAGACAGATTATGCCTTTTTATTTTGCATTCTCTCTTTTACTAGTGTTGAGTGAAATTCTTTTTTGGGTGGAAGAGCTTCACATAACATCAGTGGCTGTAGCTAATGTTTAAAGTAACAAATCATATTGCGTCTTTATAGAACATGTGAATTTTTGATTATGCACTAACCCTCTAATGAGATCTACTTTGAGTTTGGTGTGACGGAAGTTTTCAAGGGTCAAGAGAGAAGGATGAT